>PISX010015071.1:0-50844 GCA_004024625.1 Mellivora capensis | reverse complement strand
AATGAGATATCACCTCACACCAGTCAGAATGGCTAAAATTAACAAGTCAGGAAATGACAGATGCTGGCGAGGATGTGGAGAAAGGGGAACCCTCCTACACTGTTGGTGGGAATGCAAGCTGGTGCAGCCGCTCTGGAAAACAGCGTGGAGGTTCCTCAAAAAGTTGAAAATAGAACTACCCTATGACCCAGCAATTGCATTACTGGGTATTTACCCTAAAGATACAAACGTAGTGATCCGAAGGGGCACGTGCACCCGAATGTTTATAGCAGCAATGTCTACAATAGCCAAACTATGGAAAGAGCCCTGATGTCCATCAACAGATGAATGGATAAAGAAGAGGTGGTATATATACACGATGGAATACTATGCAGCCATCAAAAGAAATGAAATCTTGCCATTCGCAATGACGTGGATGGAACTAGAGGGTATCATGCTTAGTGAAATAAGTCAATCAGAGAAAAACAACTATCATATGATATCCCTGATATGAGGAAGTGGAGATGCAACGTGGGGGACTAGGGGGGTAGAAAAAGAAGAAAAGAAACAAGATGGGATTGGGAGGGAGACAAACCATAAGTGACTCTTAATCTCACAAAACAAACTGAGGTTTGCTTGGGGGAGGGGGTCGGGAAAGGGGGGTGGGGTAATGGACATTGGGGAGGGTATGTGCTATGGTTAGTGCTGTGAAGTGTGTAAACCTGGCGATTCACGGACATGTACCCCTGGGGATAAAAATATGCTTATAAAAAATAAAAATTAAAAAAATTAATTAATTAATTATAAACAAACAAACAAATAAAATAGAATCTACTCAAGAAAGTAGCATAACAAAGTTATTGTTTTGACAGAATGAATTTATACTTTAACTTATGTAAATTTTCTTTGGGTAACTCCAATTTTTTATATAAAAGTTAAACAATCATTTTAACATAAAAATTATTATATATTTATAAAAATTATTTTATAATAATAATTATTATTATTATTTCAAGAATCCTACAGAAAGTATTTTGGGACAGATCTTCTTGGACTTTTTTGTCCACGTGTCTTAGCCAGAAACACTTTTGCCTTCTCTATGCTTTTCCTATTTCACGGTGCAACAATCTGATATTTCATTAGTTTTTTCCCAATCTTCCCACTCCCAACTCTTCCACTCACAGACGAGCATATTTTAAGCTATTATCACCTTCAAGGAATGACCATTTCTGGAATATGTTGCTAATTTCAAGCCTCTATCATGCCTTTTCTTTCTGAAGAGTATATTCTTCATTCAGTTCCTGATTCTTTATTTTTCAGCACTAAAGTAGGGTGACTCCTTCCTTTTAACATGTTGAGCATAATTCCATTGCCCATAGCACATTTTGTCCTAATTACCTTCCAAGAGCTTATATCTGGAGAGAAGATAAAATGAGAGCACTATAGAATCATAAAATATTCAGTTTTGTCCACCCAGTATTTATTATACTCTTCACTTTATTCTAGAGTCTCATCAATAGCAGATGTTAGTAAAAGTTTATGGAGTGAATGAATTTGCCCAAAAATGTGAGGAGCTATGAGGCATGTCTTATTTCCTGGTTATGTGCTGTTTTGATTTCACCATGATTTCTGAAAATGAAACATTCAAGCCACCCTAGATGGTGGTCATTAAATTCTTATAGAGCCCCCCAGGTGAAAGAACGTTCAGTCCCATGTAGATTTTTCTTTTTATTTCTCTTTAGTAACCAAGTATTTCAAATTTAATGAGGTATTTATTTTAAAAATGATCCCTCACTAGAGAAATGTTGTTAATGCACAAAATACAAAAGCACTAGCATCCACATAGAATATTAGTACAAAATATTTTGGGATTAGATTTAGATTTTAAAAATTCTAAGATCTCTTATTAACTGTAACACTGTTTCCTCAAATATGTGGCTTCACTTCAAATTTTTTGCTCCAAATGCAAATGCACAAAATTACAAAAATAAAAAAAAAAAACCCAGAAACTGATACCAATATAAATAATTATAAATCTATTTATAATAATAGAAGACAGTTGGTTCATGCATGGTATGTGTAATATTGTGTGAGTCTAACACTGGTTAACTAGTTCTTATAAAAATTATGAGTGTTTTGAGAAAAATTTGGCAATCTACTTTAAATATTTATGGAATAAATATGGAATTGAATATGTTATCCAGAATTATGTTCTATAAACTGACAGTAATGCAAGGCAGAGATAAATATTTTAGCTTTTCTTGTTTTGTCCTATAGTTACTCTTCAGAGAAAAGCTCTGAAGTCTTATTTGTAATCAGGTTCCTATTTCATAAGGTTATAGGTTAACGCATGTTTAAGAGAGTTCCAAATACCATACAATTATTTTTATAACTCTAAATGTATCAACTGATGAAAATCTGAAAATATGTTACCCTTCCAGGTTTATAATACAACTTTTATTTTAATTAACTACATAGATATTTAAAATATAAAAATTCAATTAAATTAATTTAAAATTTCTGCAGCTTTTATTTTTTTATACTTTGGAGAAGGATATTGTTTGTACTTTGTTTTTAGAATGGAGAAATGAATGGTGCCCAAATTAGTCATTATAATCAAGGCTATCCCAGGTCAAATTGTGAAAGTGGAGTTTATTTTCACATTCAATACCTCATTTTGGTCTGCCTGTCAATAGTCTGTTCTTGTAAAGACCTTCTTAAATCAAAATTCACAACTTTTCTTTCTATAAATTATTCTGAGTATTTTGCCACCATATTGATATGTTTGTAGATGTTAAAGCATCCGTAACTCGGATATCATTTACCTTTTAAATGGAGCTTTCTGTGGGTAAAGGCCTTACTCAAAAGTTAACTGGGAATCTTGTACCTTTCAGGGACTCTTTTTTTTTTAATATCTTATTTACTTATTTGAGAGGGGGAGAGAGAGGAGTGAGAGCATAAGTGGGGTAAGGATAAGAGGGAGTAGCAGACTCCCCGCTGAGCAAGGAGCCCGATGTGGGACTTGATTCCAGGAGTTCAGCATTATGACCCCAGCAGAAGGCAGATGCTAACGACTAAGTCAGAGATTCTTAAGCTAAAAATACAAATGGTAAGACTAACGGAGAGAATGTTGACATTTCTAGGCATAGTCTATGAATGAATGAATGTCTTCTTATTTGTAATTTCAGAATATATGAATAAGAATATATGATGATTGTTCACCTTTATATTTGTGGCTCCTAAAAGTGATTAATACCCATACCAGGGGTGTTTGTTAGTCTACGTAAGAACTAGGAAGTAAGGAGGAAAGGATGGTGAAGAGAGAGAGAAAGAGATTTTAAAAAGATATTTTAATCTAAGAAAAATAAATAATACATTATTAATATTTCTGAAATATTTTAATGTATTTTGAAATATTGACTCCCAGTTCTTAGAAGCTTAAAATAGTGATTCTGTTCTGCAGTTCCAGCTGAGCTCAGCTCTGTGGTCTCCCCTGAGGTCACTCACACAGCTGCAGTCTGGTGGTGATTCACGGCAGCTGCAGAATTCACCATGCGCTCACTCTCTCATAGCCCCCACGGGGCAGGAAATTGGAAATTGGTCTATATAGCCAGCCAGACTGCATCCTTTCTCTTCCATGTGGCTTTCCAACAGAATATTCAGATTTTTAGGTGGCAATGCATGGCTCTAACAGGGCAGGAGGAGAAACTCTGGGGCCCTCTGAGTCTTGCTCAGAAGGGACACGGCAGTACTTCTGCCACATCCTACTAGTCAAAGCAACCCAAACCCCATCTTGAAAGCCAGAGAAACAACTGTATCTTTTGATGGAAAGAGCTGTAAAGTATTTGTGCTCATTTCTAACCTAAATACTAAGTGTATTCCTTAGTCTTGAAGGTTCATTAATTTTTCAGAATTCTCATTTCCATCATAAGCAAACTCAGTTTTTGGAAAGGACAAATAATTTTTGGGGAATGTTCATTTGTCCTTCAGTGCAGAAACTTCTCATCTCAAGAAAATGTCAAATTAAAAATTCTCATGTGAATAATTGTGATTTTAAAGAAAATGTTCTTTGACATTTTAAATTTTCCTAATTGCTAAATTAAGAGGAAAGAAGAGATTCTGTTCAAATAACATTGATATTTGCAATTGATTATCTAATCGGTAAATTTCTGAATGTCATCTAAATAAAGCAGAAATGTTTTTAATTAACTGTGTTGGTTTCATTCTGTTTTTCATTTTGCTGTATAAAAGATGATTACATAAAGACAATTTAACTCTTTTTTTTTTAAAGATTTTATTTTATTTTTTTGACAGAGAGACCACAAGTAGGCAGAGAGTCAGGCAGAGAGAGATGGGGTAGAAGCAGGCTCCCTGCTGAGCAGAGAGCCCGATGTGGGACTCGATCCCAGGACCCTCAGATCATGACCGGAACCGGAGGCAGAGGCCCAAACCACTGAGCCACCCAGGCACCCTAACTCGTTTTTTAAAATGAGTAAAAGAGTTCTCCATAAGAATGAGAGATATGGACCAGATTAAAATTTTTGTCCAGAAGTTTATCCAGATGGTACAAGGGTTATGAACACAATTTGGAAGACTAAATATATATATATATATTCCCATTATAGATTAAAAGTACTAAAGATACACACACATACACACACACTGTCATGCAATTCATTTTAGCAACTGGGTTCACTCAACCCAAGACAATTTTCATACTGTATCCATTCTATTCAATGCAAAGCAAAACAAAATAAACCTCAAGAAAGCTATTTTTGAAAGAGGAAGAGCCAGAGAAGTGCAGTGGAAAATAAAAGCCGTACTCCTGGACTTTTATAAAAGAGTCTTAAACCAGCAACATGTTGTGTGATGGGATTCAGTACTTAAGTCATTCAGCTATGTTTCCCTCCCTTGATTCCTCTTGTGTAACTCTGATGATTCTTGAATGTGGCTCCCACTCCAAACCTTAATTCTTGAATTGGCCACATCAGATTTGGCAGATTTGCCCTATAAGGGCAGAGTTGAGGAGAAAAGCTTATTAGCAAAACCCATTCACACAATTACATTCTCTCAAGTCATTTATAGAGCATTTTACGCTTGATATTCAAAGCACTCAGTATTACACCTAGTATTTGCATCATTAAGTACAATAAAGGTCTTATGCCTGGGTTAAATGTCATAATATATAATGATGAGGACAGTCCATTGTCCCCACAATCACATTCCATTTGTACTGCTAAAAACTATACCCTTCCAACATTCCCCCATGGTCATGTTTTATAGACTACATCAAACTTTTTGTGTTATTTTCACCCAGATCCATTTATTATTGTCCTAATGACCTTAGTCTTGGCCTAGATCATCTATAATCTGACCCCAGGACTCTATGTGAGTCTCCCCAGGTCATCACAATTATTTATACATCAATTATATATTGTCAGTACTTTTTTTTTTCCTGGCAGCCTGTAACTCAATAATCACAAACACTGTGAGAATCACTAAACAAAAGATAGAAAACATTTCACTATTTAGGGTTTTTAGTGACCTTTTTTCTGATTATGGTAGTAGTATGTGTTTTAAATATATTAAATCAGAAAAGTATAAAAAGCAGGCAAATATGATCTCTCTGGTTAGTTTGACTTATTTCCTTTAAGAGCCCTCTATGACAAAAAACAAAACAAAACAAAATACTATTAGTAACTAGTACTATTAATAACAATGGCTATCATTTAATGAAAAAATGTTATGTTTGGCACCTTTCTCAATTTTTCATGTATTTCTTTGGCTTCCAAATAATACTCTAGTTAGAAACCATTCGTCTTATTTTACAGATAAATTAGTGATCAGAAATATTATGCAAATTATTACAGGGCAAAAAATTATTAAGTGTAATAGTCAATATCCAAATCAATATCTTAGGCATCAGGGTGGCTCAGTTGGTTGAGCAACTGCCTTCAGCTTAGGTCATGATCCTGGGTATGGGAATGAGTCCTGCATTGGGCTCCCAGTTCCATGGAGAGTCTGCTTCTCCCTCTGACCTTCTCCTCCCTCATGCTCTCTCTCACACTCTCTCTCTCTCAAATAAATAAATAAAATCTTTTAAAAAAATCAATATCTCTTTGAGTCCCATGCCTAATATGTTAATCACTGTATTTTAGGAAAATAATGGAATAGTATACCTTGTTTTAAAAATTATTGAAAAGGAATGAGGAAAGTTAGGAGGAGCAAAGAGAAGAGAAAACGAAGTATTGCTTTAGGCAAATGGACTTAAAACTGATGAGAACCACCTGGGCACATTATGTATGCAATCGGCGGCTCACTGTATAAATCGGTTGACCTATAAGAGTAAGTCATGCAGTATATACTACATTCTGTCTAGTGGAGGCTTGCTGTTGGACATTAATGTGAGTCTCCAATATCTAAACACTGTGTACCCAGTTCACAGGCACAGCCATCTGAGTAAGAGGCAGAATAATGGCCTCCACAAAGAGGTTCAATTCGTAACCCCTGGTTATGTTATACAGGAGAGGAAAATTCAGGTTTCAGATGGAATTAAGGTTCCTAATCAGTTGACCTTGAGATGAAGATTATCCTGGATTATCTGGGTGGGGCCAATGTAATCTCAGCGTCTACATATAAGTGAAAGAAGAAGTTAGAAGGGAGAGTGTCAGCATGATGAAATAGGAGAAAAACTTGACTGGCTGTTGCTGGTCTTAAAGATAGAAGGGAACAAGAAATCGAGAAATTCAGGCAATCTCTAGAACTTGGAAGAGGCAAGAAAAACAGTTCTTCCCTAAAGCCCCCAGAATGGAATAAAGCCCTGCTGATACAATGATTTTTAAATCAGTGATATCCATTTTAGACATCTGACCTCCAAAGTGTAAGATAAATACATTTGAGGGGTTTTAACTGTTTGTGTAACTTGATAAAGCAGTGATAGAAAACTAATATAAATGCCTTCCCCCAATCTCTCTCTTTGCAATGATTCTAATCTTATTTCCATCAGACCCTTGACAAACATCCAAGCCATTGGTCAATTTCCAGCTAGACCAAAATTCCCTTCATAATAGGGAGATGACCACATGTATTACAGTTCTCATTTACCACTGCAATTTTGGTCCACCCTTGAATGGCCTATAGTGAGACAAGTGTGTTTTCAACTCACACCATCATATCAAGGTGAATCATCTTGGGTGAATTGGGTCTGATTTTTTTTCTTCCTCTTCTTCTACCACGATGTCATAGGAAAATTATCTATGAGGTCATAGCTCTGGCTTGAGTAAAAGGTATTAGTGCTATAAAAATACATGGCATGGTATCAGAATAACCTATTTATACAGTTCACTTAAGCTCTCTTTAACAGGCTCCTGCCAAATCCCGAATAAGCCATTTCCATCACATAATGAACTTTTTATTTGACTGATTTAAAAAATCCAGATCATGATAGTTCTTTTTATGATGTCACCTGGTGTTCCATGATTAACTAACCTTTCTATTTGGGCTTAGTTCCTTCTAATAGGACACTTTTCTAATTCTAAGTAGTTCCCCGTGGCTCATGGAACTTATCATCAACTGCACAAACATCTATATCTAGAATCACAGGATCAGCATGACCTGAGTGCAAAGCAGCTTGTGCAGAATCGTCACCTACAATAGTCCCCTCTTCTAAAAGCACCACTCAAAACTGCAAGCCTTATAGGCCATCAAATATATGATTAAAGATTATATTTTTCAGAGTGATATCTGCCATATTTCGAAGGATGATATATGGTGTTTATAAAATGCAAAGAAGCTCACCAAACAGTGTTTGCCTTTACTTTAGAGGGAACATACTGACAACAAAAATCATCTAACTTCTTAAAAATGTATTTTACTCTAAAGACCCTGAATCTTTCTCAGGCTTATCACATAAATGTTTCAATTAATTTCTTTTACAAGGATATCCAAAGTACTGACCTTTTCTGCACTTTAGGCCCAATAAGCACCACATGATCAATATAGTTATGTTTAGAGATGTTTGCAGAATGTCAAGGGAATCAAGGTCCCTTTGGACTAGACTATGATAGTAATATTAATATAGCTTGGAGATAGCTTAGAGAATATGAACTGCTCCCTTTCCTATGTGAATGCAAACTATTTTGATCATCTTTCCTGATGGGGATTGACAAAATACATTCACTAGATCAATAGTCACATACCAAATTTCAAAGACTGTGATGGTTTGTTCCAGTGCAGGGATTGTATTATCACAGCAATAATGATTGGACCTGCCACTTGATTACATTTTCAGAAATCAACTGTCATTCTCCATTAACCATCTAGTTTTTGCAGTGGTCATTCTGGTGAGTTGAACATAATGTGCTGAAGATCATAGACCTGGTAGGGTGTCAATTATCCTTGCAATCCCAACCAGGATGCAATATTACTTATGACTTAACTTGGCTAATGGGAGATAGAGGAGGGGAACTGTAAATACTTTCCTGAGCTTGCTTGACATTCCTACCAAGGTGGGGTTTTTTGGTCTGTTTTGTTTTTTGGTTTTATTTTTAATTTTTTCTCTAGACCAGAGAACTCTTGTGAATGTTCTACATATCCGTCCTGAATATGCTCTCAGGACCGAGAAAATGACCATAGGGTGGTCTTTCAATCCATTGGACCATCAGTGAACTTTTGCTAAACCAGAAATCACTTTAGAATGGTCTTAATATACCTCTACTTCACAAGTAAAGATATAAGAACACTACTCTAAATTTCTCATATCTTATTATCTCAGACTCTGTATTCAACATCTCTTAAAAATATCTGAATCATATCCCTCACCATTCCACCCCCCAACCCCCCGTCATCTACAACTACTCTAGCAAATTGCTATGAGTCCATTTGAGGAATGAGTGAGAAACGTCCAGCAGCATTTGATTCCTTCTTCAGAGGTAAAGGACTTTCTCTTCATTTGATGACATATAGGTATGAAAAGTAGCTCAGATCTAAAAACTGGGTAAGGAATTTTCCATTTTGGTAGCTGACATCAGCTTTTGTTCACCAGATTTTGGTAGATTTTAGTGATATAAATCAATAAATAACCTTATTTGCTGCCAACGTATCTGGTCTCTTGAACATCATGGTCTATTAGCTTCATGGTCTACAGATTTCTGCAGGCCAATGTACCCTGATTGCCACTCTGGCTTTTCTGGCTATTATGGTAATTATGTCACTTTCCATCTCCAGTCAACTGGTTTGCTTGTCCAGATTGCTATCACCATTATTAAATTTAAAGAGCCCAGTTTTACAGCAACAAAGCCTCACTTCAACCCTGACAAAAAAGATAGCTACCACTGAGTTTCTCAATAATGCCATTAATCCCCCAATAGCACGTACCTTAATGCTTTACTTAAGGAAATGTCCTTGGGTCATTTCTGGAAATCAGACCACAAAATAATCAAATACATTCATACACACCTCTCAGCCATCAGACTCCTTCAAAAGTCTGTCAAAGTGGTTCTGACATGTTCTTATTTCCTCTAAGCTGCTTTCACAGTCAGAGCTTC
The DNA here is from genome assembly GCA_004024625.1 of Mellivora capensis. Lineage (NCBI taxonomy): Eukaryota > Metazoa > Chordata > Mammalia > Carnivora > Mustelidae > Mellivora > Mellivora capensis. Next base: position 41,320 of record PISX010015071.1, on the reverse strand, counting down.
AAGGTACTATATCCACCAAATCATGGGAGAGAGTGCTCCTATCATATCAGTAGCATCTAATCTATATTCTGTTCCTTCCCAGTGTATCAGTCTCAAGATCCGCCCTCTAATTGTTTCCCTTGTTCTCATTATACATATTAGCCAGGTACTGTACCTCTTTGGTTAAATAAGTTATTTCCTTCTGTGGGGGTACTGGATTTCTCCACTCGCATAGGGACAGACTCCATAATCCTTATAATTCTACTGATTCCATACCTTTAGATGCTACATCAACTTCACAGTGAGCATTTCCCCTTTCTTCTCAACACCACTCTGGTCACACACATAGAGGTATTTAGTATTGATAACAACCAGTGTGGCATGCTTTATGTGCATGCTCATGACATAGTCCTATGTAGGGTTTTGAGATGATTTATTTGATAGTTTTTTTTCTTTTACTTAAAATTTCTGTTACTTATTTTTATTGAAAACATACGTTGAAATTTGACTTGTGTCAGGCATATAGTGGTGAACAAAACTGATTCAAGTTGCTCACTTATTAGAGTAAGAAAGTCTTTTAGGACAATGAAACAGGGAAGAAGCTTAGTGAGTTCTGGAAAATGAACATTTTTATTGAAATATTAAGTAAGTTGTAGGAATTAAGGTCTAACTTAATTTTTAAGCATAATTTTCCTGTATGCTGGCCTCTCAGAAAAGGAGTTAGGGTCCTGCAAAGATCATGGAAATAAGCTTAATGTGTATAATAATAAATTCTGGTTAACTAAAGCCTTTAGATCTCAACTGCCCATCATTCCAAGAAATAGCCTGTGTTTTCCCAACTATAAAAACTAGTGTAGTGAATCTTGCTGGTAGCTATCACATCATATATCTACAAACAAAAGAGCTGTCTCCTAGCACCCTAGATAGTAATGCCCACAAACATAAATACGGATCTTTCAGGATAGGAATGGAGACAAGGTTCTTCTATGTCATATTACCTTGGCATATTGCTCCCCAGTCACACTGGAAGAAGGGCTACTGCTTCCTAATCATGCAATCACACAGTCCCAATATCATTACTGCTCAAAGGCTCTGTTGTCTAGATGTACTTGACCTCAAAGTGTTGCCCCAGAATGAGTGAACAATGTAGGACCCACACTATTGCTACCAGATCTTTATTCATGAGTTTTCTCAAATGAAAGCTATTTTTGCATGTTGATTTTAGATGCTATCTGACCAACTATCTTTATTGCATGACAAATGGTAAGGTACATCATTGAGAAATAAGATTATTAAAAACAAGCAAACAAAAACAAAAAACTGAAGATTATGTAAAAATGAGCCACAAGGAGACCAAGCAGTATGTTCCAGGTAGAAGGGATAGTTCTAATGAATTAGTAGAATAACGAGGGGTCAGTGTGGTTATAGGCAAAGTGAGCAAAACAGAAAATGGAAGAAGTCAGAGACTGTGGGTCAAAAAAAATAGGGCTTTCAAAGTTTTCATGAGAACATTGGCTTTATTCTGGATGATATGGTGATATAGACTAAATGTTTATGCCTCCTCAACATTTGTATGTTAAATACTGACAACCAATATGATGGCATATAAAGGTGTGGACTTGGGGAGGTGAGTAGTTCATGAGGGACCTGGCTGGTGCAATTAGACTTACATTATCATACTGGATATTCAAAATCAGAAGTTATTAAATCTCACTGCATACATCACAAATTCCCTCAATTAAAAAAAAATGCCCCATGGCCTGTAGGTATCTCTTAGTGAACATACCATGTAACTCAGACTTCAGGACATTTCCAGTACATGACTGAAATCTCTTCCCCCAGTTTTCTGCCTGGCTCCATTGACTTGGTTTGTACACCAAATATCCCTTACTCAGGTACACATTTCTTGCCCTTCCCACCTAAAGAACTCTTCCCTCAGTCTCTCTTTTTTTTTAATAGAAAGTTTCATTAATTAATATCATCTTATTTTTATTTTTATTTTTCTTCTTTTAATAATGACTAACTTCACAAGATCAGTGATTTTTCTACTCTTTTTGCCACTGCATCTCAAGTTCCTGAAAAAGACCAGAACATAATAGATTGTATTACTTACTAAAAATAGTAACAAAATACCTCTCTGAGACTGAGAAAATCTGCTTTCCCTGAAGGTTGCAGTTTTGTTAGTCATAGGTTATCTATAGAAGAAAAGACAGTCAGCTGGAGATAAAAATATCAGCATTAGTCAAGATTAGCTGATTGAAGGATGTGGCTACAGATTTGCTGATAAAGGGTTTTGCTAATATTCCCTGATTTAGGAAGACTCATTCACCAAGTTTCAGGGGCAATTAGATAAGCACAAAATTCCCCTCAGGTATAGGCTTTTAATTTCATAGTAGAGAGGAATCTTAAAATGAACCCTCTTTATCTACAGACTGAACTAAAAAAATAAAAGAGACCACAGGGTCTTTGTCTTTCTGATTATTTCTTTCTATGAGATCAACCAACCAGATATGTTAGTCTTGATCCAGTGAAGAGGCGATAAGATAGATAATTCAGTGTCTCCTGATAGGAATCTAAGCTCAAATAGATGACTGCTTACCTCTTGTCATCCCCAGTACACTACATACTGGTTTTGGCAAAGCTGTATATTTCATATTTATTAAAATTATTTAAAAACTGAGTAAATTAAAGGAATATTTGGGAGGTACCATTGGAAGATACAGGAATGAGAGTTCTTATCAAATTGTAGTTTTAGAAGAGCTCAAACTTCAAAATGAATTGGATTTGAAATCAGCTTTACTGAATCCCCACTATATTATTCATTGTTTTATTATAAACTTCGACAATTTCAGTAATATTAGTCCCATCAGATTGTGTTTATAATATAATCTCTATTTTTCCATCTCAAACTTGCTTCTTGACTTCCTTTTCCCAGAACACAATATCTGACGTTCCAGTTTCCTACTTCCCTACAACCTCATCCAGTTTTCTTGGTCAAATAAAACCTGAGCTCAAAGATGACTCTGTGTAAAAAATAAATAAATAAATAAATAAATAAATAAATAAAAAAGATGACTCTGTGTATTTAAACTTTGTTAACCCCTCCTGTGTTACACTGTACTATTGCCCTCAATTTTTTTTGCTCTATTTTTCCTTGCAAAGGCATTATGCATTCCTGCCTGTGACCCTGTGATTTTCAGGCATGACTGTGTGGGAGTATGCTTCCATGGCTCATCCTCCTTGGGCTTAGCTATTTGCTTTGGCCAATGGGATATTAGCAGACCTGACGTTAGCCATATCCTATCAGATACTTTAAGAGCTACCACACGGTTGGATTTTGTACTCTTTCCCTCTGTTACTGAAAATCATGTCTTAAGTAGGAGATATTCCTTAGAAAACTCTGTGGAGCAAAGCTGTATTAAGTAATCCACATACCCACATACACATCAAGAAATAAATATATGTTGATGTAAACCACTAAAACCTTAGAGTTCCTTGTTTCCACAGAAAACCTAGCTAATAAAATTGCAGATGGATAGTTTTCATTTCACATACATCTTGGAACAATCTGTTTGTGGATATGAAATTTAGTATACTCTGTATGATTTACCTATTTTCATCTATTTATGAATAATGTATATCTTTAACCTAAATCCTTTGAGATATAGTTTTGAAGAAAGAGAAAACACACACACGTCTATTATAAGTCACCAATTTAATAAAGATATGAAAACTGATCACATAGGAGGTCTCACATAGCAGATCCAAGAGTAGTATATCTTTATGAGGCATTTTCCCATGCTTCTGAATTTCCTGTGGAATTTACTGCTATGCTAAAGACACTCTATCCACAAGTATGTATTAGCAAAATTGATAAAAACATTTTCCCTGTGCTACTCCTTTTAACTCTCAAACTTGCATTTCCATTCAAGAAAAATATACACTATCAAATAAACATATTAAAAATATTTAGTTTTTGGCTCTTCTCCTTGGGTCAAATTTAATATCAGCACAAGCATATCATTATTCAAGAAACAAAGTAAAAGTAAAAGAAAAAGTCAGTTTTCTAATGTCCCTGAATATCCCTGCCTTTTACTTTTAAGTAACTCTAAAAACAGGTATTCCTCAAAAATCTATTTCATAGAAACATTTGACATGGCACAATATGTGGTATCTTTTCAATCAATTTCTGAATTTAATTCTGAATTCTTGAGGGAAAGAATCAAATCTTATGCTCAGAATATCTACTTAGTGCCCAACCTGTTGTCCCTAAAGCAGTGGTATATAGGAAATAAATGTGAAAAAAATAATGTTAAATAATATTGCTTACTCTATAAACATAGTTACTATTTTGTAAAAAGGGAAAATAATATTTTTCATATACCAAACTAAAAGGATGCTTAATAGAACAACATCTTCTATTATATATATTAGGAAATGCTGTTTGCCTAGCCAAAAAGATGGGTCTAGAAATTGTATAATTATGTGATGGATTTTTTTTTCATGTAACTATGAACTTTTAAAAAATATTCCAATGGAGAATCAATATGGCATACTAACATGCCACAGTTTTGTAGGACTACCTATGCAGAACAGTCTTTAGCAAAGAACACACTTTTCCAAAGTCAGTTATCGCTGTCCTTAATCATGAATTTATCTTTCTTAATAGGGATACAAGTCATAAATTGCTTTTGTGGGTGTGAACATATACCCAAAGATTTTCAGGCATAAAGTCATCAACAGAATGACACATTTGGATAAAGGAATATTTTTTTAGAAATCCTGTGTTCTGTATGATGAAATGGTGTTAAATTGGAATAAAAAAAAACCCTCATAAAATTTCCTTCAGTGACAGGATGATAGAAAGGAAAAGAAAATCTTGCTTATTAGAATGAGAAAGGATGAGCTGGGTTGTTTTAAAAATAATATAGGAGCTGTTCATATTTTTTAACAAAATGTTGAAGCCAAGGAAAAGAAAGCTAAATCGCTGAGTTTTTCCACAGATAACTCCAACAGATAACTGATTCTATCCCCATTAAAGGGGAAGAGTTTGCATATTCCGAGACATCTTTGATTTAGTAACCAATAAAAAGAATATTGGTTACCTCTTTGAGGTACTGAGATACTACTAATGCACTGAAAATTAACTCCCCTGTGTCCAGGCTCTTTTTTGTCTATTTAAAACAATACTGCTCCCTGATAGCTTATTTATTTATTCATCTTTAGAGTTTACTTTACAATATTTTTAAATGCTAAACAGTTTGAATTGCTATGGCATGTAACAGAAAGTTTTGTTTATCTGACACTGTAAAAAATATTTTTCTTATTTTAGCCACCTGGATTGGAAAAGAAGCAACAGGTATTGGTGAGGATGTGGAGAAAGGGGAATCCTCTTGCACTGTTGGTGGGAATGCAAACTGGATGTGACCACTCTGGAGAACAGTAAGGAGGTTCCTCAAAAAGCTAAAAATAGAACTATCCTATGACCCAGAAATTGCACTATTAGGTATTTACCCAAAGGATACAAAAATACTGATTCGAAAGGGTACGTACAACCCAGAGTTTATAACAACATTAGCAACAATAGCCAAACTATGGAAAGAGCCCAAATATGCATCAACTGATGAATGGATAAAGAAGAGATAGTGCACGTGTGCGCGCACACACACGCACACACACACACACACACACACACACACACTGGAATATCACTCAGCCATCAAAAAGAATAAAATCTCACCATTTCGAATGGTGAGGATGGAGCTAGAGTGCATCACACTAAGTGAAATAAGTCAGTCATAGACAAATACCAAATGATTTCACTCATATGTGGAATTTAAGAAATGAAACAATGAACATATGGGAGGGAAGAATAAAAGAGAGAGGAAAACAAACCATAAGAGATGCTTAACTATAGAGAACAAACTGAGGGTTGCTGGAGGGAGATGAGTGGGGGATGGCTATATGGGTGATGGGCTTTGAAGATGGCTATTGTTGTGATGAGCAGTGGGTGCTGTATGTCAGTGATGAATCACTTAATTCAACTCCTGAAACCAATATTGCACTGTATGTTAATTAACTAGGATTTAAATATTTTTTTAAAAAATATATCATTCTATTTTTAATATGTGGTAGCACTAACTTGGTTTATTTAGTTGTATTCTTTCTAGGGACGCCTGGGTGGCTCAGTTGGTTAAGCAGCTGCCTTCAGCTCAGGTCATGATCCCAGCATCCTGGGATCGAGTCCCACATCGGGCTCCTTGCTCGGCAGGGAGCCTGCTTCTCCCTCTGCCTCTGCCTGCCACTCTGTCTGCCTGTGCTCGCTCGCTCTCTCTCCCTCTCTCTCTGACAAATAAATAATTTTTAAAAAAATTTTTAAAAAAAGTTGTATTCTTTCTAGTCTGCTTACCTTTAAACAGATTTACCACTAAATAATAATTAATCTGTGTTGATAAATAGCAATTTAGTATAATTTGAAAGGAACAGAAACTACTGAATATTATAAAATCAGATTAATATCATTATTAGAAAGGGAACATGTGACTGAAAACCTCAAGCTAAGTTGAAGTTGTACTTACTCTGCTGTATCACTACAAAATATACATGGATACAAGGATAGAAATAGATACACAGGTAGATAATTAGGTAGGTAGATAGATAATAATTGCAATTTCTAAAAATATGTATAAAAGATACTTATTTTTACTTTTATCTTTGCTACGATTTCATTACTGTTATCTTATATTCTCAGCAAAGGTAGCTTCCAACTACAGACTAACTTAATGTACATTTAAAATTCTTTAGAGTCAAATTATATATATATATATATATATTTACTTATATATATATATATATTTACTTATATATTTGAATTCAGTACAAGGGAATAAATTTATGCCAGCTTTCACAGAGCAATCTAAAAGTGAATTTGGAACTGAGGAGAACTGTTCAATGTGCCTCTTACATATCAAGAACACCCATTTATATTTTGGTCATTTTTAAAAAATACATTTTGGTGTGACACACTTATTTTTAGTAGAGAATTAAAACATTTTAAGAGAACATGAATGATCACATAAAATGACACTGTTCTCTTTTATAAACTTTTGTTTCTGTTTTAATCTCTGTTGTTTTAGCAAATAAAGTGAGAACACAAGAAAACAAGCAGAACTCTCCTATTTCCCTTTCTCTTGTCGGCTAGAGTAGATAACTATAATTTAGAAAAATTAAACATATTTTAGGTACATCCTGGATGCCAGTTCCTTTATTATGACCATGATAAAATGGCCCTGTCTCATGTCTGTTTCGCTCCTTCCTCAAAGTGAAAGCTATTCTTCTACCATGACAATTTCCTCCCTTCAGCTTGTGTTTGATACTCTCCCTAATCCCCTGAAAGTAATATCTGAAACATTTTATTCAATAATATTTATATATAAGTGCATATATATGGAACTTTAAAAAGTTAATATCATGTAATGGTTTCAAATTAAAAAAAGGAAACAAACACATTGCTTCTCATAATCTGTGGGTTTTTTTGAGTAAGAGAGAAAATCACTCAATGATTTTCAATTTATTCCATGAAAGTGAGTAGACTAAATTACAACTTTATTACTTCCTTCAAGTAGTTAATGAAAGTAGGTTACTCACTGACTCACCACCACAAACTGATGCTTTATTTAAATGTGAATGAGTAAGAGTCATTGAACTACAGAAACTGATGTCAGCCTAAGAACTTGGGATGTGTTTTGTTTTCTTCTAAGGGACTCATAAAAGAATGGGCAAGATAAGACATTTTAGAAAAAAATAAATGTTAATAATTTACATTACACTAGATTGCTAAAAAATATATGGGTCATATGTTCTTTTCATCTGTAAAAGACAAGAATTAGGGACTCTATCTGATTCACATGCAGCAGGTTTGATTTGTTAGTGGTGGTGATTAGGTAGGGTGGGAAGGTTGGGGGGGTATAAATATTTTAAAACTTAAATCAAAGCTGCCACTATTCAAAGAAAAATTGTACTTTCTAGTGCCCTCTCTCACTTTTATCAGAAGCCAGGACAGAGATATATTAATTAAAATAACTTCTTATGGAATAACAACAACAAAAGGATAGTGACAAAGGGTAAATGTAATTCTCACTTATGCAAAACGTATATTCAGTGTTCCTCACTGATGGGGTGGCTCCCCTACTCTTTTCTACAAGTAGGGGCTGGGGTTAAAGCCACTGCTATCTTGTAGCTTCATCATCTCCAACACTGAAATGTCAAAATCTCAGTTTGTCTACGGTAAGCAAATTAAAGGAGGAAAGACAATGGAGGACTTTAAGTGGGAAATTTGCTTTAAAGACCAAGGCTAGAAATGATGCAGTCTATTTCCATTCACATTTTATTGGTTAGAACTCAATTATATGACTCCAGGTGATTATAGAGGAGACTGGGAAATGTCGCTGTGTGCCAGGCAAGAACAAGAAATGGACTTGCTGTAAACTATTCCCTATAAGAACTTGTATGGGTCTAGGTCCTCAAAAAATAAGATTTAAAAAGTAAAATTCAGGGCGCCTGGGTGGCGCAGTCAGTTCAGTGTCCCACTCTTGATTTGGGCTTAGGTCATGACCTCAGGGTTGTGAGATCCAGCCCCACACTTGGCTCTACACTCAACACAGAGTCTGCTTAAGGCTCTCTCGCTCTCTCTCTGTCCCTCCCCTCTCTCTCTCTTTCTGTCTTTCTAAAATAAATAGAACTCAAAAAAAAATAAAAATAGAAAGTAAAAGTCCGGGAACCCCTGGATGGTTCGGTCACTTGAGCATCAGATTCTTGGTTTCAGCTCAGATCATGATCTCAGGGTTGTGGGATCGAGTCCCACATGGGGTTCCATGCTCAGTGGGGAGTCCGCTTGAGATTCTCTCCCCAACTCTCTCCCCCCTACCCGCCACTTGCAAGCTCTCTCTCTGGAAAACAAAACAAAACAAAACAACAAAAACAAATTTAAAAAAGAAAAAAACAAAATTTGATTACTAACTGCTTGATTATCTCTGTCTTAAGGAAATGTATTTAATGAATAAAAACATTATTTGGGCTTTTATTTACCAATAATGAACTATACTCATTTTTAATATGTATTAAGCCAAAGTATACATGCTAGATTTACATCTCATTATGACCTTTGCTACTGTTTTTATAAGGTGAGAAATAAATGAATAGCTGAATACTTCTATACAGCTTACTATGTCCCAGACACTATTCTTAGTGCTTTCCAGTAGTTAGCTGATTTAACCCTCCGAACAATCCTTTGGTATATGGTCTATGCTCATCGCATATAGATGTGGCAACAACTCCAGACAAGTTACATGGTATCTAACAAGTGGAAAGTCTAGGATTTTGAAGCAAGGATGCTTTGTTCCTGAGTCTATACATTTAAAGGTCTTACTATAAATTCAGGAAACTAGCATCCTTCTTTTTTTTCTTTTTCCATTCCAACTTCCAAGGTTAGTCATTGTACATAGAAAAGGGATATTCTTATTCTTATTCTCACTCTTATTCTTTCAAATAGGAGATCTGTGAATCTTTTAGAGACCACCTTAGCCTCAAGCACTACTAAGTGTTGAACATATGCAAGTGAAAATGCTTACAAGTAATTTAGATTGTTTCCTTATATATTTGTAGAACTAAATGCAAACTTTATCTTAAGATTGCTATTTGACTTTACTGCACAGTAACATTCCGTCATATCTTAGAAGATAATATATTATCAACACAGCTAAGAGAATCCAGGAAGTTTGACAAAAACTCAATGTGAGCAGAGGTTGTAAGACCTAATAGCAAAGCTGGCAGGGGGCTGTGGCCTGAGAAACCCGCATTTACTCATAACCAGGGCCTTACTCTCATCATCTCTCCTGCTGTCAGGGAAAGACATTTTGGAAGAAAGAGAGATGATTACCAATTTTGTTTTCAGAAGTCACAGAGGGACTTCTGTCAAGTTTCTGGTCTTATAAGAAAAAATACAATTTTCAAAGTGTTTTGATTCAGGCTCTGGTTAAGTTTTCTGTGATTCACCTTGACACATTAATTTCCTTGGCATGTTTTACATGGTATGTATATGGACATGATCTTTTCTTCTTTTTTCAATTTGCCAGTGGCAAAGCTAATTATTTTTGATGTTATACATTTAAGGATTTGTAGTAGGTGTAAAGATGACTCGCCTAAAGTTTTTACCCGGGATTCTTTGTTTAAATATTACCTTTACCAATAAATTCTTTAATAAACCACACTGATTATTTGAAATGTGGCATTTTATGTAAATCCACAGAATGATTTTTTGGAACTTCTCCATAGCCTACCATTAATAATAATGTTAACAATAACAACAGAAAATAATATGATAACAACGTATGCAGTATGTTAGGCAATTGCAAAATGTGGATCTGGATAGTTTTAGAATGGTTGGAATAGGTTTGATAAAAAGTAGACATTTCCCATGTTTTACTTCAGACATAACCATGCCCAATGTTTCTACATAAAAAAATCAGCAAAAGAAAAGTAATGTCAGAATAAGATGGACTAAACAGTTCAAACATTAGGAACTATTTTTAGCTGAGAAAAAAGTAGATCTTTCTCTTCTAGGTACTAAAGGTGAAAATCGTTCTAGCTCTGTGTAACAACTGCTTGAAAATATCTTAAAACTAATTTTCACTTTAAAAAATAGTTTAATTTTTTTCTGGTCATAATTTGTACTTTGCACGGTCATCTCTTTCTGGATAGCAGCCCACTTGAATTTTTTTTAATATTTTATTTATTTATTTGAGAGAGAGACAGTGAGAGAGAGAATGAGAGGGGAGAAAGTTAGAGGAAGAAGCAGACTCCCTGTGGAGTTGGGAGCCACATGTGGGACTCGATCCCGGGATTCCGGGGTCATGACCCAAGCCAAAGGCAACTGCTTAACCCACTGAGCCATCCAGGCGCCCTTGAATTTTTTTTTAAGTTAATGGAAATACATGAGGCGCCTGGCTCAGTGGGTTGGGCCTCTGCCTTCTGCTGGGGTCATGATCTCAGGCTCCTGGGATGGAGCCCCGCATTGGGCTCTCTGCTCTGGTGGGGGGCCTGCTTCCCTCTCTCTCTGCCTGCTGCTCTGCCTACCTATTTTGTGTGTCAAATAAGTAAATAAAATCTTAAAAAAATATTTAATGGCAATACATATATATATGTTACACATTTATTATATACATATATTTTGCTAGTCACAATTATAGATCATGATCATTTTGAGCATAAACCTTGAATCTTCTCCCTCTTATTATTTCTAATTTGATGAAGCAATATCTGATAAATATATTTATTAGAATTGTGTGTAAAATAAGAGAAAAGAAGGACATGAATTGGAATCTGAGAAACTCTTTCATGATTCTTTCCTATAAGCTGGTATTGGACAGGCTTTTTCTACATAATTTCCTTATCTGAAAAATTCAATTTCTTTCAGGTGCAGGCATTTAACATAAATGAATGAAACAATCTCCAGCAAAACAAAAGATTTATGCTATAATTATAGGAAATAACAATGCCTAACTATACTGCCTTTCTTTTTTTTTTTAAAAGATTTTATTTATTTATTTGTCAGAGACAGAGGGAGAGAGAGCGAGCGAGCACAGGCAGACAGAGTGGCAGGCAGAGGCAGAGGGAGAAGCAGGCTCCCTGCCAAGCAAGGAGCCCGATGTGGGACTCGATCCCAGGACGCTGGGATCATGACCTGAGCCGAAGGCAGCCGCTTAACCAACTGAGCCACCCAGGCATCCCATTATACTGCCTTTTAAAACCTTTTTTGGTTTTGTAAAACAACCAAACACCTTGCATCAACAAGTTACATGAGATCAATAACTTGCTACCTTGGGACAGATGTTTTCTTTTAGTTTCAGTTTGCCATATGAATTATAGTAAATTAAGTTGCCATAGACTATCTTCCAATGAAGATGCTTAGAAGCTATACTCTGAAACCAAGCTCACTGTTTCAAATCTATCTAGCAAATGATAGATTTTATGTGGCAAATTTATTGACCAATCTTTTATGCTGTTATTGTGAGGACTGATCTATTACATAGGAAGTACTTACAAAGCTCTTAAGTAGAAGTTATTATAAATATATGCAATTATTTTTACTAATATACCCTTTATATTAATAATTTTTTTCTTCTGGATTCTTTCAAAGTGAAGAAAAGTCTTTGTGCAGATGTTCTCTATTTCCTGTTTATCTAGGATGAGGACTTTCGAAAAATTCACACCTGCTACCGATGACACTAGTGCTAACAAGCAAATTTTGAAAGAACAAATCACTAGGTTGTTTAACTGTAGGCACCATAAATTGGTGATTCTCATAGACCATCAAAGTTGTTAAACATTTTTTTTCTGTACAAAAGCATGAAGAAAGGATGGCAGGAGATATTACTGATCACTATGTAAGTATACACTTGCAGACGCCCTTATCTAGTACGTTTGTGTTCCTGTAATTGTTTCTGACTTGACAAAAATTATTAGGCTTGATGGGTTGTTCAATGGACAAGAAGAAAAGGTACATTTTACTTTCACAGTAATATTTAAAAATACCTCATCATCTTGCATATTTATTTGTTAAATCATAAGAAGGAAGAAAATATCAATATTACCTACAATTTTAAAAAATATTTTTGCTTAAAATATGCAAAAAACATTTTATTCAACTCTGTTCACTGATATTTTATGCCCAAATAAACTTACAGAAATAACAGAACTAATAGTTCAGAGTGAAAATCTGAGACTGTCTCCTAGTGTGTGTGATGAATTCAAATCATTTAATTTAAACATGAGAGAAGATATTTATATGAGTTAGTGAGAAAGGAAGTGCTGCAAGACTCACTGCAAACAATACTGTCCTCATACATTTTTAGTATTTAGTCATAATGAGACCATTTCTATGGAAATGAGATTATCACTTAGTAGTTTTTTGCAATTGATTCATTCATAATAGTTCTATGAGATCAGTGATCTATTTTAACGCAACTTCCCAGGAACTTCCTTTGTCATAAGAACTAAAGGCAGCAAAGAAATATTTTACAGAGATATAATTTGCCATCTTCACAGACCACGTTTATATTTCCAGATCAAATTAGTAAATTTACAGATGAAATTTTATATAAATACTATAAGAATCGATAATAGTGGGCACCTCCTGGACTTGTGTTAACATAGCCATATATGCAGTGTACTCTGTATGGTCAGGATGTCAAAATCAGAGCAATAATGTACAGATAATTTTCATTAACCTCCTACTATGGTGATGGAAATTTATTTAGGATGAAATGGACAAGCAGATTCTTTTAAATTAGTATTTTGTTTATGTGTTTCTGTATTAGTAAAGCAAACATTTACCAAAATGGTTTTTAATCAGATAGAACTGGACTTGAATTTGGCTTCATAACCTCTTCACAGGAAAATACAAGATGTATTTCATTTTATTAACCTTTGTTTCGCATGTAAAATGTGGTTGATAACACTTCCTCCATCCATTTATTTACGGTAATACGTGCTTGAGAATTAAAAAAAAAAAAAGAGTCCAAAGTACAAATCAGAATACCTATAATATAGTAAGTGCTAAATAAATAATTACTGTTATTATTAACACTTGCCTAGTATGTATTAACATCATGTGTATATTTCTGCTTTCAATCCGGAAAAATGTTATGAAAATAAAAAAATCACTTAATTCAAATTGTCTCTTTTGTTCTACAGTAAATTTTCAATAAGGAAAAATATATGAATCATTGAATCCTACTAATAAAAATAAATAATTTCAGGAAACAAGTTGTCAAAATTAATTATTTGACAAAATCTTGGAAGAGACCTTTTAATGTGTAGCAATATATTCTCAACATCTTATTACCCATGTCTTCTAGTCATTCATTACATGCCCTTTAGGCATAGAAAGATTGATTCCAATGAGCACACTAGATCAGCATTTGAATTTAAAAAAAAGAAGAAGAAAATACCCCGTTTATATTAATACTCTTTATCAATTTGGTAAGATAAACAATACATTCATTAAAACTGTTTACTCCTCATTACACTGAATCATTAATGCAACTGCCTTGTGTACAAGTACAGCTATGCCTTTCTATAACAGAATTAGAATGTATATAAAACAAAGATATTATAGAGCTTATTTGTTTGAATCTGGGTTTTTTGACCTTGGCACTACTAACATTTTAGGCCGGATAATAATAATAATAATAATTGTGTTTTACGGGGAAGTTGTCTTGTCCATTGTAAAATGAAAATCCACCTCCTTGGCTTGTACCTGGTGAATGTCCTTTGCATTCCCACACTCCCCTTGCCACAGGTGTGGCAATCAAAAATTTCTCCAGATATTTTCAAATGTCCCCTGGGCTTCAAAACCACCCCTGGTTGAGAACTACTGTGGGAATTAAGATTTGATATAGTCAATAGATTGCAATTAGTAATAAGCCTCATTTAATATATAGGCTCCTATTCACCTTCTTCATTTTTTTCCTTACAATTTAGTTGATAAAGAAATCAGTGGTTTATCTCACAGCATTTTCCACAGTCTGAATTTTTGTGGATGGCCTCCTTGTGGTATAATTGAACACATTTCTTTCCCTCTTCTATTTCCTACAAATGGGTAGTTAGAGCTAGAGATGCTTGATAAGATTCTGGTTCAATTTTTTAGCAAGAGTACTTCAGAGTTGTTATTGTGTACTTCCATCAGGAGGCACATAATGTCAGGTTATTTCGACATTTATGATATTAGGTCATTGCCCAGAACTCACATTTTACTCAAGGTTGCCAAACTGAGATACTTTAATGTTACTTTTCATTTAAAAAATATATGACCTTGATTCGCAATACTATAAGAACAAATTTCTCTCATCAACCATATGGTCACCTTAAGGTACAGTTAATATAGTAAATAAACAAGAAATTCTGGATTTTTACTCTTTATTCAATGATTTTCAAAATATTAAAGAAGTTTACTAGCATCTTCCAAAGGTTGACCAGTGTTTCTTTTTCTTGTTTTAAATTGTCTTTTGAACTCAAAGATTCAAACGTATTTGATATATTTAATCCATTACAGTTATTATTCTTACTGATGTTCATGATTTCTATTTCTGACCAAGGAGGGTGGCTTTTCTAAGTGAAATCCTAAGTGTAACAGATATGATCACAGTAATATCTGTGACTTTTGAAAGCTTTATATGCTGGCTATGTTTACACTACAGGTAAACTAGATCCTTGCATTATATGTAAAGTTATATAATACTATTTAAAGACTGACTGTCTAATTAAAGATACATATTCTAAACCCTATGGTAACCACTGAAAGTGGTAAGAGAATGAGGTCATATTATATATTCCTACCACTTCCTCCAAACCATTCTCAGTCCATTCCAGCTACCTAATGACACAGTTGGTATTAACCTGCCTTTTATGTATAGCTATCCTCTTTAGGTTTTGATAGTCATTCCCTCTCCTTGCCCCTTTTTCTCTCTTTTTTTTAAAAGATTTTATTTATTTATTTGACAGACACAGATCACAAGTAGACAGAGAGGCAGGCAGAGAGAGAGGGGGAAGCAGGCTCCCTGATGAGCAGAGAGCTGGTTGCGGGGCTCGATCCCAGGACCCTGAGATCATGACCTGAGCCTAAGGCAGAGGCCCAACCCACTGAGCCACCCAGGCACACCCATGCCAATAATTTTTAAGCATTTAATATATTAATACAAAACAAAATTGTTATAGCAATCATACAGGGTTAGATATTTTTCTATGCAACAGGAAACAAAGGAGAACTAAACTAATGGTCTCAGGGAGTGAGCTATAGAACAAGAGAAAAAAAATACATGGACCAAGAAAAAAGGAAATGTAAAACAAAACAGGAGCATTTTAGTAATGAGCCCAGGGCAAAGCTATAAAGGTATAGAGACCACAAAATTACTAAGTAAAAGAAACTAGTCTAAAAAGGCTACATATTATATGATTCTATTTATATGACATTCTTGAAAAGAAAAAACAGAAGAATAGTAAACAGATTAGTCATTGGTTACAAAGGTTTTAGGAGTGAAAAAAGGTTGAACAGATGATTCACAAAGAATTGTAAAGGCAGTCAACTATTCTGAATGATAATATAATTGTGGATAATGACATTCCACATTTGTCAAAACCCAGAGAACCATGCAGCATAAAAGGGGAACCTTAATGTATGTAATTTAAACAATCATTTACGATGTCAAGACATACTAGAATGGAATGCAGACTATGACAAACTAATTGAATTGTATTACAAATCTAATAACCTAGCTGAACAGAGTTAAGGGGAAAAAAAACAAAAACCGCTGACCTAATTTTAGAAATTAGTGGAGACTCTAAGACTAAAGGCAAAAGGAACTATACATAAGCAGTGCACTATAGTTGGCAAAGTTCTTATGCTGGGAATATGGGTTAACAACTTGAATCTAATATTCATATACAATGGAATTAGACAATTAAGTAAATGGATGACAGTACATAGTGCTGGGATGGATATAAGTTTCTTGTTGTTGGTGGGGTGATTACAGAGAAACAAAGGGGGGAGTTTTATCATGATCCCTGTAGTACTACATTAAAGTTGGAGATACCAGAAGGAACTCATTTGTTGCTTAATGATGGATACCTATGCAAATATTTATAGATGTATGGATATGCATCTATTAGTTGCACATACATTGTTCTATCATTTGAGAAGCCCTAGAAACAAAAATGATATAGTGGCAACAATTACACCCATTACCCAGATCTTGAGTTCTAATATTATTCTCCAGTAAAAGAAACCAGATCTCCTTGGAGAAAACGAAAATGGTTGATTCTAGGGCTGGGACAGGAAATACATAAGATAGCCTACATTATCTCATAGTACCAGAAAGCGACAAAGAGCTAAAAAACAAACAAAATAAAAGGAAAACAAAACTATGGAGGCATGTCAAAAGAATAAAGTGTCAACTCAAAGAACTTTCAAGTGTCAAGAGATAAGAGCTTGAACAATTAAATAATGAAGAATTGGATTATAATCAAAATGATAAAAAAATGAGCCCATACTGATACAAATAATAAAAAAATAAATGGAGGGAATAATCAAAATTTGTGTTACACATGAAGTCACACTGTCTACAAGGATAACTGAGTACCCCATAGATCAGTGCAGAATTCTAAACTAGAAGAGACCCTGTCCTCGCAAAAAGATGAAGTATAATTCTCTACTTCTTAAGTATAGACTATGCATAATGTCTTCCTTCCAATAGGTACAGTATGAAAAGGGGAAAATTAATTTCATGAGAGTTCAGGTTTAAGATGGTGACTTAAGAAAACTCTGAACTCATCTCCTCTACAGAATACATCAAATTATACCTATTAATAGAACAATTCCTCCTGAAGAATTGAGGGCTGAAGGAACAGCTACTGAACAACCTAAGATAGAGAGAATCACAAGAGAACACCAAGGCTGATAGAGACATGGTAACAAAGGAAACACCCACTTCCAAAATTGCCAACAGCACTGAGGAGGGATAATACCAAGGAACCAGGAACAAACTCTCAGTCCCTGGGCACCGAAAAAAGCCGTGCTTTAAAAGAGCAACTAGCATATAGAAAACACAACACTAGAACTCCAATAAGCAGTGGAGGAGCTACATGAAAGTTCTCCAGGTTAGAGGGACTGAAGAATGACAGACAGAGTTAACTTCCTACCTCACCTTTAAAGCCTAGACTGGAACAGGATTTAGACACCACAATGGGCAAGCTCAGGGTCTCAGTGAGCTTGAGACTTCACCAAGTCCAGAGTCTACAAGTCTATACCAGCCCTAGTTAGGCTGGGACACAGAAAAAAAGCCATGGTTTAAAATGGCCAAGAAACTTTGGTAATGCTCTCACCCCTCCACATTAAAAGCTTAGACTGGACCAAGTCTGGATACACAAAGAGGTGGGTTTGAATACCATAATTGGAATGTCCCATAAATGTAGAGTCCTGGGGCGCCTGGGTGGCTCAGTGGGTTAAGCCGCTGCCTTCGGCTCAGGTCATGATCTCAGGGTCCTGGGATCGAGTCCCGCATTGGGCTCTCTGCTCAGCAGGGAGCCTGCTTCCCTCTCTCTCTCTGCCTGTCTCTCTGTCTACTGTGATCTCTGTCAAATAAATAAAGAAAATCTTTAAAAAAAAAAATGTAGAGTCCTGATGCCTAAATGAATGTATCTAGACACCATAACTGGTAGGTCTCATCTTCACAGGGATCTTAGGATCTCAGCAAGCCCAGGATCTTCAAGCCCATTCCAGCCCTCATCATGCTAGGACACAGCGGGGAAAAAAAAAAAAAAAGCCCAGACCAGGAGCAGCTGGATGGCTCAGTTGGTTAAATGCCCAACTCTTGATTTTGACTCAGGTCATGATCTCTGAGTCCTGAGATTAAGCCCCATGTAGGGCTCCATGCTGGGCCTGGAGCCTGTTTGGGATTCTCTCTCTCCCTCTGCCCCTCCCCCAATCTTGGTCAAAGACCACTTGAAAGAAAGAAAGAAGGAAAGAAAGAAAGAAAGAAAGAAAGAAAGAAAGAAAGAAAGAAAGAAAGAAAGAAAGAAAGAGGAAAAGGAAAGAAAAGAAAAAAGAGGGGCGCCTGGGTAGCTCAGTAGGTTTAGCCTCTGTCTTCAGCTCAGGTCATGATCTCAGGGTCCTGGGATCAAGCCTCTGCTTGGCAGGGAGCCTGCTTCCCCCTCTCTCTCTGCCTGCCTACTTGTGATCCCTCTCTCTCTCTCTGTGTCAAATAAATAAATAAAACCTTTTCAAAAGAAAAGAAAGAAAGAAGAAAGAAAGAAAGAAAAAAAAAATGTAGTCTGGTTCACATGAGCTTGTGATCTCAGTAGGCCCAAGTTTCAAAAGCCCACATCAGCCACCCTGTGGTGTTATGGCACAGAAAACAAGCCACAGTTTTGTGTTTTCCTTTTTTTTTTTTTTAATTTTTATTCATTCATTCTTTCACTTTTAGTTTTCAAAATTTGTCTTGTTTTGTTTTTATTTTCTTCTTTTCGGTTTTGTTCTTTATTTGTTCTCTTTTCCTTTTTTTTTCTTTTTTCCTTTTACTTTTTCTTTGCTCTTTCTGTAAAAAACCACATTTTCAAAGATTAACTAGCATGTACAACCACAGCTCCAGCCAGCCAGCAAAAGTCACCAAGCATATACAACCTACATAAGGGACACCATACATACATAAGGCCACTCATTCAAATTTACAAGAAGTAGTCATTTTGCCTAATACATAGAAACAAATACAGAAAGGCAAGCAAAATGGGGTTACAGAGGAATATGCTTCAAAAGAAAGAACAAGAAAAAAAACAAATTCATAAAAAGAACTAAATGAATCAGAGATAAGCAATATGCCTGAGAAAGAATTTAAGGTAATGATCATAAAGATACTCATCATGTTGGAGAAAAGAATAATTCAGTAAGACCTTCAATAAAGAGATAGAAAACATTAAAAAGAACCAATTATAGTTGAAGAATACAATAACTAAAATTAAAAAAGGCACACTAGAGGGAATCAACAGTAAACTAGAGTATGCAAAGACCATAATAGCAATCCAGAAGACAGCCTAACGGAAAGCACACGAGCTAAAGAGAAAAATAAGAAAAATTTTTTTTTAATGAGGATAGATTAAAAGATCTCTTGGACAACATCAAGAGAACAAACATTCCCATTATAGGGGTTCCAGAAGAAGAAGAGAGAGATGGGTATAGAAAACTTACGAGAGGAAATAATAACTGAAAACTTCTCTAACCTAGAGAAGAAAATAAATATGTAAGACCAAGAAGCACATAGAGTTTTGTTTTATTTTTTAAGGTTTTATTCATTTGTTTGACAGAGAGAGACACAAGCAGAGTGAGTGGCAGGCAGAGGGAGAGGGAAAAACAGGCTGTCCGCTGAGCAGGAAGCCCAGTATGTGGCTTGATCCCAGGACCCTGGGATCATTACCGGACCCAAAGGCAGATGCTAAACTGAATGAGCCAACTATGTGCCCAAAGCACAGAGTTTCAAACAAGATGAAGCCAAGGTGTTCCACACCATAGTGTCTAATTATTAAAATGTCAAAGATTAAAGATAAAGAGAATCTTAAAACAGCAAGAGTGAAACAAAAAAGTTACCTACAAGTGCAAATCTGTAAGGCTATGAACTGATTTTTCAGCAGAAACTACACAAGCCATAAAGGGGTGGTACAGTATATTCAAAATGCTGAAAAGAAAAAAAAAGTTTATAACCAAGAATACTAGGCAAGATTATCATGCAATTTTGAAGGAGAGATAGGAGTTTTCTGGACAAACAAAAGATAAAGGAATTTATCACCACTAAACCAGCCTTACAAGAAATGCAAAAGAAATGGTCATAATTAGACATAAGAAATATATGAAAGACAATATGTAACAGATGACAACATATATATAATATGCAGGATAAGGAGTAAAAAGGGAAGAGGAGGGGTAAAAATATATATGTATTTTCTCCTTTTCTATTTTTTGTTTGTTTCATTTTGTTTTGGAATGTGTTTGAACTTAAATGCCCATCAAATCAATATGGACTGTTACTTTCCCAGAATGTTATATATGAACCTCATAGTAACCACAACCCCAAAACTTATGATAGATACACAAAAAAGTAGAGAGAAAGCCAAATAAAAAACTATGGAAACTCAATCATCACAAAAAAAGAGAGCAAGAGAAGAAGGAATAAAGAAAATAACCAGAAAGTAAATTTTTAAAATGGCAAGAAGTACATACCTATAAATAATTACTTTAAGTGTAAATTATCTAAATGTTCTAGTCAAAATACATAGAGTAGTGGAATTTGGTTAACACAAAAACAAAAACAAACAAAAAGAAACAAAAAATAAAAAAGTAAAAAAAATTAAAAAAAAAACAAGGCTGCCTCCATATGCTGCCTACAAGAGACTCACCTCAGACCTGAAAATTCATATAGACTGAAAGTAAAGGGATGGAAAAAAATATTCACCCTGGAAATGGAAGTGAAAAAAATAAACTGGAGCAACAATACTTATATCAGACAAAATAGACTTAACAGAGAGACTCTAACAAGAGGCAGAAGGGCATTACATAATGATAAATGCAAATATCTACACATTCTAGAGTACCTAGATACATAAAGCAAATATTAATAGACATAGAGAAATTGATGGTAATATAATAATAGTAGGGGACTTTAATGTTCCACTTACATCAATGGAGAGATAATCCAGACAGAAAATCGAGAAGGAAAGTAACAGTCCATATTGATTTGATGGGCATTTAAGTTCAAACACATTCCAAAATGTGAATGATACATTGGACCAGACAGACATAACAGACATACAAAACATTCCAACTAAAGCAACAGAATACACATTCTTTTCAAGTGCACATGAAATATTCTCCAGAAGAGATCACATATTAAGTTATAAAATAAGCCTTAATAAATTGAAGAAGATTGAAATCATACCCTACATCTTTTCTGATGCAAATGGTCTGAAACTAGAAATAAATTACAATAAAAAAATAACTGGGAAAAAAAACCCACAAATGTGGAGACTAGCAACATGATACTAAAGAACCAATGGGTTAGAAGAAAACAAAGAGGAAATTAAAAAAAACATGGAAACTAATGAAAATGAAAACACAATGGTTCTAAAATCTCTGGGAGAGTGAGAGCAGTTCTAAGAACTAATAACTAAGTTCTAAATATATAATCTAATCTTACACCTAAAGGAACTAGAAAAAGAAAAAGAAAACCAAAGGTGAGTAGAAGAAAGGAAATAATAAAGATCAGAGCAGAAATCAGAAATAATGATAGAGACCAAACAAAACAAAACAAAAAACAATGAAACCAAGAGCTGATTCTTTGAAAAGATAAACAGAATTGGCAAACCCATATCCAGATTAATAAAGGAAAAAAGATAAAGGACCCAAATAAATAAAATCAAGAAAGAAAAGTAATAACTGACACCTAGAAATACAAAGGATTATAAGAGAATATCATGAACAACTATATGTCAACATACTGGACAAACTAGAAGAAATGGATAAATTCTTAGAAATATATAATCTTCTAAAACTTAAGAGGAAAAAAAATAGAATGTCTAAGTAGATGGACTACAAGTAAAAAAATTTAATTGGTAACCAATAAGTTACCAAAAAGTAAAAGTCCAGGACCAGATGGATTCACTAGTGAATTCTTCCAGATATTTAAAGAAGAGTTAATACATATTCTCCACAAACTATTCCAAAAAATGTAAAAGAAAACTTTCAAATACATTCTACAACATCACCATTATCCTGATAATGAGACCAGAAAAAAACACCACACACACAAAAAGAAAACTATAGACCAGTATCACTGATGAACTTAAATGCAAAAGCCTTAACAAAAGATTAACAAACCACATACAGCAATACATTAAAAAGATTATTCACCATGTTCAGGTGGGATTTATTCCGAGGATACCAGAATGGTTCAATATTCACAATCTATCAACTTTATATATCACATTAACAAAAGATAAAAATCTTATGATCATCTCAATAGATGCTGAAAAAGAATCTGACAAGATTCAATACCCACTCATGATAAAAACTCTCAGCAAAATGGGGTTTGAGGGAATATACCTCAACATAATAAAAGCCATATATGAAACACCCATAGCCAACATCATACTCAGTGGGGAAAAAATGAGAAATTCCCTTCTAAGACGAGGAATAAGACAAGGTTGTCCACTCTTGCCACATGTATTCAACACAGTAATGGAAGTCCTACCTACAATAATCAGACAAGAAAAAGAAATAAGAAGCTTCCATATTGATAAAGAAATTAAACTGTCACTATTTGCAGATGACATCGTACTACACATAGAAAATCCTAAAGACTCTACCAAAGAACCCACTAGAAATAAAAACAATTTCAGTAAGTGGCAGATACAAAATACCCAGAAACTGTTAGCATTTCTATACTGTAACAACAAAGTTGCAGACAGAAAATTTTTTAAAAACATCTGTATCTATATCTATCTATCTACCATGCACAATTTCTCCAAAAAGAATAAAATACCTAGGAATAAACTTACCTAAGGAAGTGAAATATCTTTACTGTGAAAACTATAAAACACTAATGAAAGAAACTGAAGATGACACAAACAAATGGAAAGATATTCCATGCTCATGGATTGGAAGAATATTGCCAAAATACCCATATTACCCAAAGCAATCTACAGAGTCAGTGTTATTCCTATGAGTATAATAATAACATTTTTCACAAACTAGAAAAAATAATAATTGGAAGAATAATATTACCAAAATGTGCATAAGTAATCTACAGTGTCAATGTAATTCCTATAAATATAACACTAAAATCTTTCACAAAACTAAAACAAATAATACTAAAATTTGTATGAAACCACAGAAGGCCCTGAATAGCAAAGCAGTCCTAAGAAAGAACAAAGTTAGAGATAATTGTAATTCTGGATTTCAAGATGTATTACAAAACTGTAGTAATCAAAACAGTATGGTACAGGCAGAAAAAAGGAGACACATAGATTGTGGAACAGAATAGAGGCCCCCAGAAAAAAACTCACATTTATATGGTTAACTAATCTATGACAAAGAAGGCAATATACAATGGGGAAGATAGTTTTTTCAATAAAAGGTGCAGGGAAAACTAAAGAGTCTTCTATAACAAATGAAATTGGACTACTTTTTAAACTCCATACACAAAAATAAACTCAAACATGATTAAAGACCTAAATGTGAAACTTGAAAGAATAAAAATCCTAGAAGAGAACACAAGCAGTAATTTCTCCAGTATTGGCCATAGCAACATTTTCTAGCTATATCTCCTACGGCAAGGGAAACAAAAGCAAAAATAAACTATTAGGATATTATCAAAATGAAAGGCTTTTTCATGTCAAAGGAAATCATCAACAAAACAAAAAGACAACCTACTAAGTAAAAGATGTTTGTAAATGATATAGCCAAGAAGGGATTAATATCTAAAATATAAAAAGAACTTATATAACTCAATAACTCCCTCTCAAAAAACAATCTGATTAAAAAATGGGCAGGGGGCCTGAACAGTTTTTCCAAAGAAGACATACAGATGGCCAACACATGAAAAAATGTTCAACATCACTTATCACCATCATCAGAGAAATACAGATCAAAACAATGAGGTATCACTTCATACCTGTTAAACTGGTTAAAATCAAGAAGGCCAGAAACAAATGTCTGTGAAGATATAGAGAAAAAGGAATGCTCATGACTGTTTGTGGGAATGCAAACTGGTGTGATTACTGTGGAAAACAGTATGGAGTTTTCTCAAAAAATTAAAAGTAGAAATACTACATAATGCAATCATTCCACTATTGGGTATTAACCAGGAAAAACAAAAACATTAACATGAAGAGATAAACATACCTCTATGTTTACTACAGTATTATTTACAATAGCCAAGATATGGAAACAATCTAAGTGATCATCAATATAGGAATGGATAAAGAAGATGTGGAGTGTGTGTGTGTGTAAACATATATATATATATATATATATATATGTGTGTGTGTGTGTGTGTGTGTATGCATATATATGTGTGTATATGCATATCTACATTCCTTATATATATAATAGAATATTACACAGCCACAAAAAAGATGAGATTATGTCATTTGAGACAACATGGATGGACCTAGAGGGTATAACGTTAAGTGAAATAACTCAGGCTTCGAAGGACAAATAGCATACTATTCCACTTAGAAATTGTTTCTTTTTTTAATATATTGATTCTTAAAAAATGAATAAACAAAAAGCAAAATCAGAGCTATAAATACAGAGAGCAAACTGATGGCAAACTGGAGGGGAGGAGAATGGGGGAGCTAGACAAAATGGGAGAAGGGGAGAGGGAGACACAGGTTTCCTATTATGGAATGAGTCAGTCATGGAATAAAAAAAAACAGAGCATAAGGCATACAGTCAATGAAATTGTAATATTGGTGTAATAGGACTGATGGTAGCTCTACTTGTGGTGAAGATAGCATAATGCCTAAACCTGTCAAGTCACTGAGTTATACACTTGAAACTAATGTAACATTGTGTGTCAACAATACTCAAATAAAAAATAATAATTTAAAAAATGCTTTGTGATTAAAAAAAATGACAAACACTACCTCAGTATCATCAGTGATATGATATGATGAGAATGCCAGTTTACCTCTGTAATCTTTTCCCCAAAAAATCTTAACCCAGGCTAACTGTAAGAAAATCATGTCCCAAGGATGGTAATTGCACAAAATATCTGAATAGTGCCCTTACAACAAAAGAGGGCATGAAGCACAAGGAAAATCTGGGAAACAATCATGCTCAAGAGAAGCCTAAGGAAATGTGATGACTAAATGGAATGTGATCTCCTGGACAGGATTCTGGAACAGAAAAGAGATGTTAGGTTAAAAAAAAAAAGAAATATAAGTCAAGTGTGGACTTTAATTAATAATATAAATATTGGTCCACTAATTTTAATAAATGTACTTGCTAATAAAGATCTTAAAAATAAGAGAAACTAGGTGCAAATATATGGTAATTTACTGTACTATGAATTTACAACTAGTCCAAAATATGAAAGTTATTTTAAAATAGAGTATATGCTAAATACTCTATGTATTTTGTCAACATTTTTACTTACTGAATATGTTTTTTCCCAAATTTCCATATGAGGAAACAAGTTCAGGTAAAGCTTCAGTTACATGTTCCACATCACATAGTTGGTATATATTCTACTGCGATCCAAAATAAGTGATCTACAAATCTAAAATCTGTTCTTTCACTGGTGTGCTGTAATTAATAAACTTATGTCTATGGACACATCCTTTATATAAGGGCAGTTCTTGTTTGCCCTCATGAAGGAATAAACATTTGGCATTATGCATAATAATCAGAATGTGAGGTCATGTAATAAGGGAAATGATAATACTAGGAAATTATACATAAATGAGTAAGGTATGTTAGAATTACTTTTCTTGCTTTATAGGATTACCACAATTCATGAAAAAAAAAAAAAAGATAGAACTTCCATATTTATCGGTCTTAAATGTACCCGTGAAAGATGAAGCAAATAGTTGGTACTTATAATATTAATTAGAATTGAAAATTTTGTCATTAGCTTAGGCTTATAGACTAGATTATCTGATCTATTCACCTTTATAATGTTGATGAAACCATTTTGACAGCTTTGAATTATTTGTAAAAATTGTTAAGTACTTACAAAATTCAGAAACCTTATAAAATCAGATTATTCTCTACATACCTATCTTTACACAAGAAAATGTAATTAAGGGAAAAACTGTGGATCATTATGACTTTTATGTATCTAACAGCATTGCTCAATTTAAATGCATGCTTTTTACTTTGACTTTTTAAAGAAAGCAATTCATTGATTAATGATGGTTGAAATTTCCTTTCTCCTTGTGTCACTCTAATTCCTGAAAGTTATAGCAGGTCAGAAAACATCTGAGTGGTTTGTTCAGAAGCCAATTACTTTTATGAATACATTAAGAGAAAAAAAGTTCAGTATATCACCAGAATTTAAAGGAGGATAAAGCTTTCAAATGCTCCCTTCTCAAATTGCCCTTGTAAAAGGAATGCAAACATTATAAATATTTATATTTAGCATGATCATTTCTTCTGAATTTTGAGGTGTAGTATATTTTGAAGCTAGTATCTCATAAGCAATTTAATTGACATATGGATAAGGTACAGTAAGATGCATTAGAGTTCAACATATTTGAGTTTGACCCTCACATAAGCTCAAATTATTTAAAAAAATTTATATAAAGTGTTACTCTGCTTGAAAGTGAGTTGGTTAATCTGCTGAGTTTTATAGCCAATGAAATAGCTAATAAGATTAAAAACATAGGGAGGAAAAGTAATTCAAATTTAAGGATTTTAAGAATACTGTTTTATATATGGCTACCAATTGATTTAGGCAAGAAATTCTAATGTTGGAACTTTCTAATGATATTCATAAGCATAAGGAACATAATACACATTTCTAAAGTGTTCAGGTAAAACAGCCAAGAAAATCTTGTCCCTTCCCGAGGCTAATTCATTAGCACTTTGCCTATGACAGTCACCAGCATTAACTTTCAAATGAACTTTCCTAACTGCTAAAAATAGTAGCAACAATTTATTCCTGGAATGGTTTTGCATGTTGAGTATTCATTTTAATATCCAAGATAAAGCACTGAAGATATGAACTAGTATACTCAGATCTTTATGTATCTAGATATATCCAGAGATGCTTCTTAAAGATTCCAAATGGAAAAATTGAGTCACAAAAAACAGACGTATTCTTATATGGACAATAATCTTCATAAACAATGCAGGTAATAAATTACCCATGCAAAATCACCATTCTGCTCTGAAGAACCAATATCCATTATCTGTCCTGTCATTTAAGCCATTCATTAATTGTGACCTCCATCTCAACATGATCATGTTCACAATGGCACGCATTAATTATGTATGAGGTTTGTTCAACACTTTTCCCTGAAAGTGTTGAATTTTCCAACTATACTAATACCTTTCAATCCAGTAAATAATTAATAGGACTAAATATCTAAGAAAAACTTATATATGAATAAATTCAATATTTTATGGGAGTGAAGTATTGTCATTATATTCCTCTCATTTGTACAATGTAATAAGGTTTGGCTACCTGTTTTACATTGTGTAATGTATTTAAAACTGTGAGCTATGCACTGGGAGGCACTGATGTTTCTACTTTAACAAATAGAACAAAATCCTAAGAGAGGCGGTTGGAGAAAGGAACAAAAAAGTAAAAGAGTTGAATAAGCACCATAGAAGGCAGACTCAATGAGGAAATATATGTGAAGCTTTAGTAAAATTCTTGGGAGCTATTCTGAAGAAGAATGTTAACTGATGTAGTCTTCTTACCTAAATTAATACAATATGTACAGTTTTTAAAGGCTGACTTTTAGGACCCAGGTTTTTGAAGATCCCCTTTCCCTTATCTTGTCTGCGGAAAAGTAAAGCTCTCTAGTGATCTCAAATGAGCAACATTTTCTAGGTGACCACAAGAGTGCAAGGGGAGCGTGTGAAAACTGTGGAAACAGCAAATGGATTCGCGTCCTTCCAGTTATAAATATAAGCAGTTAGTATTTATTACGTCCTCGCTCTGTATCAAGTTCTGCAGAGTTAATGTAATCTTTTGTTCCACGCTACAGGAGGCAGCTCACAGTTTAATACTACCAAACTTTCAATTTAGTTATATAGTGGGAGATATTAATCCCAAGCTTTAAGACCAACTAATGGAAAGACACTGCAGTGGTTGTTACTTGGCATTAACAAAAACTTTTCTTAAAAATTACAGGATCTTGACGATAATAGGTTTTTCACCTAATCTCATTATTACTGGTTTTACAGTTCTAATATCTTCATTTTAATTTAGTATTATGTACCTATTATTCTACTATTCCTCATGACTTCTGAAGCTAATATTTGACATATTAGTGTACTAAAGAATTAATTCAGTCTTATCATTGCCAATTTTTTGCTGGAACTGCCATATATCATCAGAGAGATTGAGGGTAGGAGCAAAACAAAGAAAGTCTAATAGTAACCCACAATTGATTAGCATTACAGTTACTGATTTAATGATCTTTTTAAAAAGAACCTATGAGTGAAGTATATGGCTGAAAGTCATAAATGCAAATTTATGTTGTTAACTCAAATCCATGCACTAATTACACGTAGCTATTTTATAAGTCTGTTCCCAGCATTTGCTCAGCTTTTATGGATAATTTTACATCCTTTCCCACAAAGGTCACGCAATTTTTATTGATTGTAAGGTACACACAATCCAGGGAATAACGTTAAAAGAAAACTGTCCATGCCACAGTAATCAATCAAATGGAAAAAAAATTGAAAGAGCATCTACAATAAATACCTACATGTTAATCATTGTGACAGTCAATTAACAAATTCACCTTCTGTGTTACTAAGCTGCAGGCATATGTGATAAAACTTTTTAAAATATTCAATTGTCTTAGTTACAGACTTATTTTAGGAAATGTTATTATCCATTTTCCACCTATTTTTAACAAGAAGAAATCAAATGTTTTCATGTTTAAAATGATGAATATAGTAATTCTTGGAACACGGTGGCAGTGACTGAAGCCAATTTTGAATCTTCCTGAATCTGCCCAGAAAAACAGCACACTTGTGGGCAATATTTACAACAAACTTGACCACAGTGTATCTCTTCAAAATACAGAGTACAAAGAAGTGGAGCTCATTAAGAGCCATAAGACCTGCCTGGTATCAACATCTGAGCAGGAAGAAGTAGAAATTAACAGGACAAATGAAGACCTGAAAACAGGCAAACTCCAAAAGAAACAATAGATACTCTTTGGAATGTGACCCAAAGTAAGCTGAAAGGTAATTATACACCTTATTCTTAGAAGGAGAAGTACCTCTGCTACCACAATGAAAATGAGGAAAAACATGGTTGATTCAGTTAGCAGGAGGTTCATGTCCCGTCATTGCTGATTCAGCAAACTAATAATAGTTCCTATTATTTAATAGGAACTATTAAATAACATTATTATTTATTAATTAACTAAATTAATTAAATAAAATTTAATTTTTATTTAATTAACTAAATTAATTAAATAAAAAATAACATTATTATATAACGTTATTAAACATAACGATGTTATGCATCGTTATTTACTCTCAACAATGCTCAGTGAACTTCCTTCTGGCTAAATTTTTGAAATATCCATCTTTTTTTTTTCTTTAGACTAGGTTCTTGAAGGCTGCATGCCTGAATCAAAGATATTAAGAACTTTTGATATACTACCTTTCAGCAAATTGAAAAACCAACTTGTATTTACTTCATCCAGCATTGTATCAAAATGGCATGTTTCTTAGAAAATCTAAAAAATAACACATATTTACAAACTAAATACATAAATGAAATTAGTTTTAGACCAGGATCTCTGGGAATTAGTTCAGTTACAAAATTATATAAAACCACCAATCTAAGAAATAATGCCAAAACAAGTACCCACTTTCCTTCCTAATCACTAAAAATCAGAAATTATGAGTTTTGAAAATCTTTACACAAAACTTTATTAGTATTTGCTATAATTAACCTTTGATTTTGAGGTTTCATAAAAATGAAATAGTTATTGTTTAATAACTGGGAATCAAAAATCTTGGCATTAAAATTTATTTCCCTTTTTTTCATAATACATATGAGTCCCTTAATCCATTAGGATCTAAGGTTATGCAAATACCGAATAATAATAGAGGATTTTAGCACAAGGGCTTTAAGGATATCAGATAGAGTTGAAAAAATCTTGAGTGGATTAAAGTAAGATTTCACATGGTACCCGCAAACAAATCAAAACATATTAAATTGTTTTTATGAAACTATTTTTTGTGGTTTTAATACAAACACGAATGTATATTTCTCCCTAGTTCTTTTGAATGGTTAAGCCAGAAAAGTAATATATTTCAAATAAGTAATGCAGTATTCAGCATTTTGTAGACTTTCTTAATGCTAGCACATGAATAGCACAAAATTCTATGTATCATTAAAAATTACTGATAATC
The DNA here is from genome assembly GCA_004024625.1 of Mellivora capensis. Taxonomy (NCBI): domain Eukaryota; kingdom Metazoa; phylum Chordata; class Mammalia; order Carnivora; family Mustelidae; genus Mellivora; species Mellivora capensis. The sequence goes on along the minus strand of PISX010015071.1, from coordinate 10,629 downwards.
GGGACGCCTGGGTGGCTCAGTTCGTTAAGTGGCTGCCTTCGGCTCAGGTCATGATCCCAGCGTTCTCGGATCGAGTCCCACATCGGGCTCCTTGCTCGGTGAGGAGCCTGCTTCTCCTTCTGCCTCTGCCTGCCACTCTGTCTGCCTGTTCTCCCTCTCTCTCTCTCTCTCTCTGACAAATAAATAAAATCTTAAAAAAAATAAAAAAAATTACTGATAATCTCTAAAATTTATAATATCAAGTTTTATGGATGATTCCTCTTTCTCTTTCAGTATTAAAAATAATACCTATCCATGTAATTTATAGGATAACATTATTTCATTTCAATTTCAATAATACATTTTTATTCACATGATATATACCAAACTAATTTATATATTTATGGTTTTTTGTACTGGTTATATGACAGTGCTCAAATGTTATTTCTAGGTGTTTTACCTGAAATATTATTCAATCAGTTGCTTTCTTCTTTCGGTGGTCAAGGAGCTATTGCTAGAAATTTGAGTCAAACACATGCCTTTTTGAAATATGATGGGTTGATTATTTCAAAATGAATTATACCTTCAGAGCTGTGGACTTACTATTGAAACTGAGAGATCATAGGAGTTAAATTGGAATCTTACTAAACTGATGATTCCTGATCCCCTGCTTCATACTTGTAACTAATTTATTGGGACTAGATTGAAGATAAGAATTCAAGTTACCTGAAATCCAAATGGTGTTTACTGATAAGCCAGATTTGGGAATCACAGACTTAAAGGCCTCTATATAATAACACACGTATATCAGTAATTTAAAAAAAAAAAAAAAAAGACCAATGAGGCTTGTTGTTGATGTCCTTTCTCTCAAATCTAGGAAAAAAGGAAGTGAATTATCCTTCGTGATCTTTTTGTTCTTTTTTAAGGTTTTATTTATTTTACAGAGCGAGAGCACAAGCAGGGGGAATGGTAGACAGAGGGAGAGGTTTGAAAAGCAGGCTCCCTGCTGACCAAGGAGCCCAATACAGTGCTGGATTCCAGGACCCTGGGATCATGACTTCAGCCAAAGGCAGCCACTTAACTGGGCCACTCAGGACCCCTGTCCGTGGTGTTTCTGATATGAGTATATGGTTCTGAGAGAAAAGATGTCATTTTGAGTTTGAAAACAAGTAAAAGAACCACTTTAGATGAAAAGATGTTGAAATCTGAAGATTGAACAGCAGAGCCCTATGAAGACTTCTAAAGACGCAAAACACTAAAATGATTATGGTGCTCTTAATGTATGTAACTCAATGTAAAAATAGTGAACATTATAAATATAAGATCATTTAAGAATGTTCTAACCTTTCCCATGTTGACTTCATTAATATCTCTTGAAATATCAAATTTAAAATTCTTTAAAAAGATATAATGGCTTCTCATTGAATGCCTGGGGTCATAATTTCTTAATGTATCTTTCTAGTCGTCTTCCTGTCTTGTTCATTAACTCTAGGAACACATGCAGTAGAGCTCCTGAAGTTGCCCTAAAACTCATTGATTCTCTGTATATTTTATTTATTTTGAGTCATCTTTCTCTTAGTTTCATTTTGCGGTTTCTATCACTGTGTCTTCAAATTTGCTAATCTTTTCCTCTGTAATACCTAATCTATCATGAATTCTCTCCAGTAACATTTTCATCTCACCACTGCAGGTTTTACCTCTCAAAATTTGAGGATTTTTCTGTCTTCTATATTCTGTAAAATATGTTCAATCTTTCTTCTAACATTTTGAACTAATAGAAAACTGTATACTCCCTGGTCTGATATCCTTTCTTCTCTTTCTAACCCCTGCTTATTTCATCATTGGTTTGGTTAATTCACTTCTCTCCTCATTCTTTTGGGGTAGTTTCCTGTTTTTTGCATGCTGAGTAATCTTTGATTGGATGCCAGACATAGTGAATTCTATTTTGTGGTGCTAGATATTTTTTATTACTATTCTTCTTGCACTTTGTTTTGGGATGCATTTGATTATATGGAAACAGCTATGCCATTGCCTTTAAGATTTTTCACTGTGGACTGGAGCAGTATTTTGTCTGGAGCTGATTAATCTTAACCACTGGACAAAATCTTTCTGAGTACTCTGCCTAATGTGTTGTAAATCATGAGACTTTCCAGCCAAAATAATGGGAACAGGGTCTATTACTGACCCATATTGAGCCCTGTATACTGTTCTCTTTAAGCCTTTTTGGTGCTCTTTCCCCAGCCTAAGTAATTTTCCCACACAGTTGCACTCACCAGTACTCTATCCACTATCTTAAGAGGGCATCTGCCGATCTCTGGAGTGTTCTCAGTGCAGCTCTCCGTCTCTAGTACCCTTCCCTGAGAATTTGCTGCTTGGGTTCTCCTTTTCTGTCCCATGCCCTTTCCTCTTTCATGGCCCATGTCCCATACCTCTTTCAAGGTAGCAAGCTGCAGCTACTATAGAATTTGTCTTACAAATGTCCCACCTCTAAGACATCACTATCATTGGGCAATCTTAAAAACGATTGTTTCATATATTTTGTCTACTTTTTAATTGTTTTAGGCAGGAAGTATATCTCACCCCGATTATGATATATTGGCCCTGAATATAATTTTTGATGAACAAAGATTCAAAAAAAGCAATAGAAATAGTAAATTCTATAGATTAATATTTTAAAATATACTGACTGTATAAAAGTAAAAATACTGTGCAGGAAAGTTTGAAATATACAGGAAATTGTTAAAACATGAAATAAAAGAACATGCTTGCCAAAACGGTTCAGTAATAGAGTTACAGAGTTCTTATGTCCTTTTGTTATCTGGGAAAATGTAAGCGTGCCATTAATATTAGTAATAATAATGTTATTAACATTATTCATAATGCTGCAATCTAGTCCAGGATAATGTTTTAAAAATCATAAAATTGCATATAAATTCCAAAGTAATAGGTAAAAATGTAGTAGGAACTATCTAGCCAATGCAAAGAAAGGCAAAAGAGAAGAAAAAATAACATAGCAACAGCAGATCAATAAAAGCAGAGACATGTGGTGGATTTAAAAAATAATATTAGTTACATTAAATATATTTGTACTTAATATTCTAATTAAAACACCAGTATAGACACACTCAATTATAAATTAAAAATGAAGCAAGCAAACATGATTTAACTATCTTCTGCATATTAAATATCTATCTAAAGTGACAGGATATTAACTGGATGAAAAAAAAATTGGAAAATATATAACCTGAAAATACTAACCAAAGAAACATGGTAAAGTTACATTTATATAAAGGGATCATCAACACAAAAAGCATCATTGGAGATAAAAAAGAATATTTCATTATAATAAAATGCTTAATTCACCAAGAAGAAAACAACAATTCTAAATTTTACGCATATTCTACTAACATGGCCTTCACAAATAAGAAAAAGAAAATCAGTCTACTAGAAAATAACTGATAAATAGAAAATTATGCTAGGGGCTTTTGACACATATTCCTCAGCAAGTTAATGAAAATAGAAAAAACAATTAAAAGCAGATAAGACTTTAAAAATGCCACCCAGGCACCCAAATGTATTACAGTTTTTAAAGCAAATTTGAAAAATTCTACTCACAATTATATCTTTTCATTGGGGATGAATTTTAATATATTTCATTATTTTACCTTCCTTTTTGAGATTCAGTCTGTTGTGTGATTTTATATACTCATACATTAATTTATTAATATAATCATTATAATGTATGATTTATAAAAACTATAAGTATTAAAGTAATCGACTATTTTCTGGTATAAAAGCTTACAATTTTATCAATTTTTAATTTTCCATTTAATTTATTTTGTATTTTATTTATAAACTTAAAAATAATTGTAATTAGAATTTTGTCTTTTTTTTCATTTGTAAATACTTTTTCACATCAATGAGAAATCACATATAATGGTATAAGAAATTAAGTTAAAATGTAAATTAGTATTATTTTACTAACATTATTCTACTAACAAAACTTTTAAGTAGTAAAACTTGACGGAAAACTTACTCATTTAGAAGGCAGCATTAATTAGCATACATTTCAAAAAGATTTGATAAACTACACTAATGATATAAATCATATAAAATAATTTCAAATATAATATGATATACATGTAAAAAGACAAAATACTTGTCAAGGATTTTTTTCTTTTTCATATTAATTATAAACATATCTAGAAACTTTGCCATAATTAGGAAAGGGAAGTTTTGTTTTTATGGAAGATTTTTATAAAATTGTTATCCTCCAGAAGATAGAAATCTATTTTATATGTCACTCCATAAATTTCTATAATGATTTAATCAACAAAAAATAACATTTGAACATAACACATTATCCAAAATAAAAGACTGTATATAATTAAAGTGCTAAACATAGAATTTCCTTCACAATGCTAACAATTTTATAGTCATTAAGTAACTAAGAAAGCAAAGAAAAATTGTAGAAAATGACTGTTCATGAGAAGTGATTTTGATTAAATGTTAAGTGTCATAATTTGGTTTGATTACATACATAAAGTGCTAATAATCAAAACATATTTCATACTACCCCGTTTATAATGACTACTAATGACTGGTCCTGAATTCCGGAATGTCATCATCTGACATGAGCTCTAAGTATAAATGAAAAGAAACTGAAGGTGACAATTCTGTAATAAGGTTACTTACAACTTTTCCTAATGATAATTAATGAATTAGAGATTTTAATCAAGGCATCTTGACATTTTTGGTGTGTATTTTTAGAATTAATAAAAAAATCATATGATACTCTGTCTCTTTATATAGTCAGGATATTTATTCAGGCAACATTTACTAAAAAGATTACTAGGTACGAGGTATCTGTGTGTGAATGAGAAAATGAAAGTGATTAATTGTCTTAATGGAAATTAAAATCTAGTAGTGGAGATTATACAACAATATCCAAATTATTACTAACAAATATAATCTAATAGGCAGTATACAAATGACAAACATTTTAAAGAGATTGATATGAAAGGATTATTACTTCTTGCTCAGTAAACAGGGAATAGTTTGGGATAGCTTACATTTGTGATCATTAAAAATGCAAGTTTGAACAAATTAGGGAAATGTAAAATCTAATTGAGAGAAACAAAGCAGAACACATAAAGCATACTTTCTAGAAAATATCTATGTACATGGATGCATAATAATAAGAGAAATGGCATGAAAGATAATTTGTCTAACTATGGTAGATCCTGACTATTGGGATAATCCCTCTAAATATTGTGTAATTGTGTTTCGGGTAACCTCTCTAAATAATTTGGAAATATAAGGGAGATGGAAAATGACTATTTTATTTAATAAAATATTATTTTTGTTTAATCTTCCGTGTATCAGCAGCCTCTCTGAATTACACACAGAGACTAATTATTTAGTGTTTATTTGCAGGTTGACTTCTACCTAACAACTTTTAAATTCTGCCTTTTGCCAATAAACGGGTGGTGTTTCCAGACATGATCACTTACAAGGAATATTAAAACACACTGTTAGACTATTTGCAAAGAGCAATGGAGAGATTCTACTTTTTTCCTTTTGAATTTTCACACCCAAGAGGTGCAGTTTTGACATGAGTTACTTATTTCAGTCAATAGAGAGATCCAGGGGCAACTTGGAATTATGTTTTTGTCACTACCTTTTTATACTTGAATACTTTAACAAGTACTTCAAATTTTACAATACTTTTCAAAACTACTTCTAGGTTTTTGCATTTCTAATCAACTTGTATCCTGAAATATTTGTAATGTCTCTTAAGCTTCTGATGCTTTCCACAAGAGAGTTTGAAGAAAATATTTCCTTTTCCCCCTGTAGTTTTGTTCGATTTAAGCTTATGAGAAGTAACTTCAACTTTGAGTTTTTATGAGACCTCATATAAAATATAGTGAGGGCTATAGTTTTGAGAAGTATTGATTGGAAACAGCATTTCTATATTTGCACAAATGAGAGATCAACAAGGAGCTTTGCATATATGAATCTTTCTACCTACTTATGAATCTTTCTCCCTACTTTCTATTGGTGTTTTACTTTACTAATCTTACCACCCATTCCTCTTTTTTATATTTCAAGCAATATAACAGCTTCAGGAGGGTCTTTTAATTCTCAACACTCTATCTAGATTAAAGGTTCTCTCTTAATATGCACCGTAAGCACCTCTATCTTTATCCTTTTAGAACAAAAATTTAGCAGTGCTGCCCTACTCTCTAAAGCCATGAGCTATAGGATTCAAGCTACAAGGACAATAAATAAGGCATAAATTTGGCATGAAAAGAGAGAATAGGCAAGATGTTCCATATATTTGTGTAGAACTGGTATTACTGAACAGATAAAACTGAAACTCAAAAATCAGCTGTTGTATCTTAGACACTCAGCAATTACTGGGAAACAGAAACCCGTTAGACGCAGAGGCTGTGTGATGCAGATGCCATTCAAACACGAGTGGCCCCTTTGCTGTGGACCATTGGCACTTCATGCCTTTCCAATTCTTGGGTCAATAACAAATTGTTTTAAATTTGATTTATGGAACAGAAGAGCTCTTCTTGATATAACAAATATTTATCAGCTGATTTTATAAGGTTTTCACACAGTAAATACTACTTCTATGAAATGATAGGCACTTTTTTTTTAAACTTGTGGCAATGAGAATTTGGTAGTAAAACAATGTCCTAGCAATCCCCAAGGAGTTTAGACTCTAATAGAGCACACTGAATTCAGGATGGGTTAATAAGAATGTTGTTCAATCACATAGCACTGCTTTGCTTACTTCTTGAGCTAAGATGGTTATTCAGGTTTATCTAGAAAATACCTTTTCTATTTTTATGGATTTTCCTCACACACAGAACTTCTAGTGGATATGGTTCTGATAATTGCTTCCATTAAACCAATTTAGAAACCATATATTTTATGTGCAAATAAGAAAGGAAGCAGACTGTGCTAAGTTCCGTGGTTACATATGGAAATTAAGGCGTACTAAGAAATCCTACTTTCTTTTGGATGCCCTTGTCAATTGTGTGACTCTGCTAACAAAACAGCAGTAGGGAAAATTTGGCTTTGCATTTTGAACAACAGCAACACAGTGGTCTTTTATTGAACAAAACTGCAGGAACAATGTTGTACTGTAAATATTTTCTAAATCCACAATTTGTTTTCTTTCCCTGAAATGTTTGCAGCTTCTCTTGCAAGTCACTTTATACTATTAAAGAGAGAAATAAAGTTCAAACTTTGTAATCTGACTGAAGTAGGACAGTAACACACACACACACACACACACACACATGCACACACACAGGTTAAATTTCTTATCCTTATCTAAGAACTTTGGATTTATATTTGAAATTTGATAACTTGAAGGTATTTCCTTTCCTATTATTCCTTTTCATTGGCCTTAATCATCCATCCCCTTTTTCGTTATTACTGAAACAAAAAAATGTTTAAGAAAACTAGACATTATCATCATCTCAAAAGAAAAAGTGTTATTTCACGTAAGCCTGAGTTCTATCTGTAACTAAAGTTCTCCCTCATTTCAAAAAAGTGAGCGCAACCCATTTCTCGGCTGAATTTCTTTAGAGCCTGCAGATTCACAAGTTATCGGGGGTTGGGCCCCCTTTGGCAGGTAACTCTTATCAAAAACCCACCATTGTATTCTGAAGGAATGTTTGACATTGTATTTCAGCTCTTGGAGGCCTTGAGTTTTGCAGACTGAGTCCCATGTACCCTGTGGCTTTGAATGTATCTCGGTTTTCTCAATAAGAAAGAAGTATATGCAGTTTCACTAACAAATTTATTCCAGCCCTATGCCATATCACCCTGCTCAGTAAAAATCCCAAATGACAAAAAGGAAAACACAATTTGCCTTAATTTCTGACACTGTAAGGATTAATTGTTTGTTTTTAAGAACCAGTCCTCATGGGACGCCTGGGTGGCTCACTTGGTTAAGCAGCTGCCTTCAGCTCGGGTCATGATCCCGGCATCCTGGGATGGAGTCCCACATCGGGCTCCTTGCTCAGCCGGGAGCCTGCTTCTCCCTCTGCCTCTGCCTGCCATTCTGTCTGCCTGTGCTCGCTTGCTCTCTCTCCCTCTCTCTCTGACAAATAAATAAATTAAAAAAAAAAAGTGAGTGCAAGTGCAATAGAATTATGCTAACCTTTAGGGAAATTAGAGAACAAAGAAAGAATATCTCAATGGTGTTTGAATCCCTGTGTTTAGTTATATCTGGTGTCTGGGTTTATCTTTGTCTTTCTGGAGGTTTTTTGACTCTTTCCTTAGATTTCATGAAACAATAAATTTCTTTTTGTCATTGTTGTTCAAATTAATTTGAGTTGGGTTTTGTTACCTGTGACCAAGAATCGTAAGGAATAAACTAAAATATTTGCATTTTGTATTAAAGACAGGTGAAATATTTGCTGGTAAAACATCTGATTAAGAGGAAAAGCATGATAAAGTTTTAGCTTAAAAAGGAACCTGGATGTACCATGAAGTGTAGCTTAAAGAAGACATAACTACTTGACCAGCTAAATTTGATGCAATAATTTAGTTTAGAGAAAGGGAGCAATAGAATTGAGACCGTGCCAGTAGGGATAAATAGGGGGAGGCAGAACCTGGAGATATTTAAATGAGAGAGTCCACAAAAGTTGATGACAAGTTGGCTGGGATGAAGCAGAGAGTGGGAGTGAGTTCTTACGTCAAAGACTTGGGCAAGCAGAAGAGTGACAATACTGTACATCAAGCCTGAGATTGGAGAAGATTATTTTGGAGAGTATATGATGATTCTTATTTTGTTGAGGATATTAAGAGATTTCCAACTACTACCACTATTCCCACCTTCTACTACTAGAAAAATCCAGTAGATAGTTATTTGGTTCATGAAGACAGGAAAACAGATCAACTTGGGATTTAAATTTTGGTTCAACTATCTTATACATAGTAGTTGAAAGATTTGAAGTCTCTGGATTCAGGTTCAACATATTCATACAGAATATGAAAAGTGCAGGAGAATAGGAACAGAACTTTGAATAACAGCTATATTTAAGGAACAAGTAGGAAAAAACAGGGAGGTTAGAGATGTGGAAAGATGTGCATTTAGTGATATTTTGGAAATTAAAGAGTAGTTTCTTAGAGGCCTAAGTGAACCTGTAGATAAAAAAGTGGTACCCACATGAGTAAGGGTTAAAGAAATTATTCAGTCATGGTAATAAGACCCAGACTACCTACAGCACAGACACTAGACAAGAAGATGAAAGACCTCTCTTTTTGTCCTTGCTCTGACTTTAACCAATGGCATGATATCAAACAAGCCTCTTATTCTCTGAAACTCGGTTGGTAATAAAAGGATGACCATGGAGACCTTAAGATTTATTCTAACTTTAAATTCCAATGATTCCTCCCTTATTTATTTAAAATACATCACACTAGAGAATTGTAACATTATTTGAATATTAAATCTTTGAAACACAGGCTAATCTTTAGCCCCCCCACTAATTAAGTCAACAGTAATTTTCTTTGTCTGTTACGAAGTAGCCCAGTGATAGATAACTGGGAATAGAGGAAGGAACAAATATATTTTCTGGGTTTATACTCCTTAATATCTGGAGGGAGATAATGGCAATAAGTTAATAATCATACAAATAACATTAGAGTGAAAATGGTATAAGTGAAAATTACTCAGAACAACGTGACATGCAAAATCATAACGGACATAATCTATAATAGGGTGAGAGTACTTGATCAGATGATTGGTCAGAGGATGGGTAAGAATATGCCATGACTGAAAGAGAGAAGGTACTGGGGTCATAAGATATATAAGTGGCAGTGATGGTGTGATAAAGTGAACAAAATGAAGTTCCTTGAAAAAGATGGGAAGATATTCAGGAACAAGGACAAGAAGCAATCTGTCGGTCTGGTTGAGGATTTTTAATGTCACCTGAGTTTATTACAAAGCCATTGAAGGATTTTAAAACCCAAACTAATATAATCTGATTTTCTTTCTTTTTTTTAAAGTTGTAGTATTGTTGAAACACAATGTTACAATAGTTTCAGGTATATGACATAGTGATTGGACAACTCTACATATTATGCTGTACTGGCCGGAGCCTGTGTCACCACACAACACTATTATAATACACTGACCCTGGTTACTGAAACAAAAAAGATCTGAGGAATGTAAGAGAAATGCTGAAAGAGATATAGTCAGGCTAATGAAGTAGTAGAGATAAGAAATGACAAGACTGGAATTAAGAAGATGGCGGAGAAGTAGCAGCTGAGACGACTCAGGCAGCAGGAGATCAGCTAGATAGCTTATCAAACCACTGCGAACACCTACAAATCCAACGGGAGATCGAAGAGAGGAAGAACAGCAATTCTGGAAACAGGAAATCGACCACTTTCTGGAAGGTAGGACTGGCGGAGAAGTAAATCGAAAGCGACGGGAGGATAGACCGCGGGGGAGGGGCCGGCTCCCGGCAAGCGGCGGAGCCACGGAGCACTAAATCGGGACTTTTAAAAGTCTGCTCCACGGAGGGACATCGCTCCAGAGGCTAAACCGGGGTGAAGCCCACGCGGGGTCAGCGTGGCCCCAGGTCCCGCAGGGTCACAGAAGGATCGGGGGTGTCT
>PISX010015070.1:0-42894 GCA_004024625.1 Mellivora capensis | reverse complement strand
TGAGGTTGTTATCAATTTCTAGTTTAATTCTTTTGTGGTTGGAAAGATACTTGGTATGATTTCAATTCTTTTAAATTTATTGAATCTTGCTTTCAGGCTAATGAATGTTCTATCCTGGAGAATATTTTGTGTGCACCTGAAAATAATGTGTGTTAGTGAATTGTTCTATCTATTTCTGTTAGGTTTCATTGGTTTGTCATGGTTTTTCAAGTCCTTTATTTCCTTACTGTTCCCTCTAGGGGTTCTAACCATTATTTTAAGTGGAATATTGAAATATATGACTGTTAAGTGTAGAACTGATTATTTCTTACTCATTTCTGTCACTGTGTTTAAAATACATTGATACTCTGTTGTTAGATGTCTATATGTTAATAATGGCTATATCTGAGGTGAAAAGATGGCAGAGAAGTAGGAAGCACTGTTTCAACTGGTCCCCTAAAGTGAGCTGATTATCTACCAAAGAAATCTGATCACCCATGAAATCAGCCTGAGATTAGAATTATACACTTCTGGATCTCTAACAGGGGCAGAAGATGCTAGTGGACAGGTAAAGCAGAGTGGGAACATTCAACTAATATCAGAAGATAAACAAGAGGGGGAGGAAGCCACTAGAATCTACCCATTGGAAAGTAATACCCCAATATGAGAGTCCCTGTGATTGGGGATCAGCATTAACTAGGAGTCTGGTTGAAAGCACTCAAAGAGAACAAAAGATCTTATGAGGAAATTGGTAGAATTGGGTGGTTAGGGACAGGGGCTTAAGCCCATGGACCCAGGAAGGCCACTGCTGGCAATGAGCCAGAGAGAGTGCAGCGAAGAAACCAGGTCTTGGTCCCTGAGATGCTGGCGCACGTGAGAGCATCTGGGTGGTGACGCACGTGAGAGAGTCTGGTGTGGACACCAGCCAGCACTCTCTAGAACCACAGACTTTTGTACTCTGTATGTGAGCTGTGCAACTGGGGTCTGAGTAATGCTTCATACTCTCCCTGAGAGAGGTTCAGGCAGACACTAGCTGATGCATTCTAGGACCGGGAGATTCTGAACACTCCCAGCCCAGGCAAGCATGAAAATATCAGTGTGCTATCTATGGTTGGGACCTCTCTGGCGGTCTGAACCTGCCCAGACAGCCACAGTGGAGGCAGCTACTGGAAACCAGCTCTGGACTAGTATTTTTTGCGGTTTTGGGTACAAGTGGGAATTGCTGTGACCCCTGAGACTGTGACTGGGGGCATGTTCTGCCTGTGGCAGAGGGGGAATTTATATGCTCTGGAGCACCCAGAGACTAAGGTTTCTCTCTGAGATGGAGGTCTGGGTGCAGTTTGCTTTACGGTAAATCTCCAAAGAACTGCCAAAAGCTGCCAAGAGGAGAAAAAAAATAAGACCTCCAGAGAACAAAAGCCTGAAAAACCGGTTTCTCAGAGCCCAGCAACTTGATAGAGGGCAGGAGGACTCAACTCTAGCAAGACTGCCTGAAAAACTACATGCAGGCCCCTCCCCCAGAAAGCCAGCCAGCCAAACAAACAAACAAACAAAAACCATAATAAACAACAAGAGGACAACCACCACTACTTCATAGGTACAAATTTATTTATTTATTTATTTATTTATTTTTTTTTTTTTTAAAGATTTTATTTATTTATTTGACAGACAGAGATTACAAGTAGGCAAGAGAGGCAGGCAGGGAGAGAGAGGAGGAAGCAGGCTCTCCGCGGAGCGGAGAGCCTGATGTGGAGCTCGATCCCACGACCCTGGGATCATGACCTGAGCCGAAAGCAGAGGCTTTAACCCACTGAGCCACCCAGGCGCCCACAAATTTATTTTTAATTCCTTGCCACTACTCTCGTTCTTTACAAATTTTTAAATATTTATAACCTATTTTCCATCATAATGAGATGTTCAGTACAACAAATCCCATAATAATCTTAACTTGACCTTTTTTGATACATACACCCGTGTTTTTCATTTGCTTTTCTATTTTTAATGTTTTTATTATATTTTATTTTTTAAACAATAATATAGATATAATCTTCAAGGTAATGCCCTTTCCCCAATCAATGCTACCCCAATATGTACACAATTTTAATCCCACTTTACCTCAGGAAAGTTGAGTCCTTCAACAAAGACCTCAAGATACATCCAGAAAGAATCAAAATAATCTTTCTTGCCCACACTAAGAATTTATAACCACCCTCCCATCTCTTACTTCTGTCAGTATTTCTGTGTATTTGTCTTGTTCTCTTAGTATATAAATCTTATACTCGGGGTTCATTTTGGCTTGGTTCTTTTTTTAGTAATTTATTATTTTTTTTTTGTCATCTACTTTTGTCAGTCTTGTTGTTGGTCTGTCTTTGTAAACATTATAAATCTTACCTTTGGTGCGCATTCGGGATGGGTATTCTCTTTTCTTTTTTCTTTTTATTTTCCCTGTCTCTCTCTTTTTTTCTTTTTTCTTTCTTTTTGGTGGGGATTCCCAATTGCTCAGAAGCATTCCAAGTGCACCTGCCTGCACCATGGTTGATACATTCAGCTACACATCCTCTCAGCCACCTCTCACCAAAATGACTAGGAGGAGGAATGTCCAACAGAGGAAAAATTCAGAGACTGTACCCTCTCCATCAAAGCTATTGGATACGGACATAAACAGTCTGTTGGAAAGGGAATTCAGGCTAACAATTATCCAGGCATGGGCTAGGTTGGAGAAAGCCTTTAATGACAAAATGGAATCAATGAGGGCAGAGGTGAAAGCCACCAGGAAAGATGTTGACAATGCTCTCAATGAGTTCCAATATAATCTAAATTATCTAACAGCTAAGGTAACTGAGGTAGAAGATAGAATTAGTGATCTAGAGGACAAAGTGAGAGAGAAAAAGGATCAGGAGGAGGCCTCGAACAAACAGCTTAGAAGCCATGAAAACAGAATTAGGGAAATAAATGACTCCATGAAATGTTCCAGCGTCAGAATTATTGGAATCCCTGAGGGGAAGGAGAAAGAAAGAAAACTAGAGGGCATAGTTGAATGAATTCTCCATGAAAACTTTCCCAGCCTGGAGAATGGAACCAGTGTTCATGTTCTAGAGGCAGAAAGGTCTACCTCCAACATCGAGGTAGACCTGATTATGACCTTGAGACACCTGACTGTGAAAATGATGAATCATAATTTTAGACAGGAGCTCTTGAAAGCAGCTAGGGGGGAGAGATTCCTTACTTAGAGAGGAAGGCCCATCAGAATAACGTCAGGCCTGTCCAGAGAAACCTGGCAAGCCAGAAAGGGCTGCCAAGATGTATTCAGGGCACTAAATTAGAAGAACATACAGCCAACAATACTTTATCCAGCAAGACTAACATTCAAAATGATGGAGAGATAAAGAGCTTCCAAGACTGGCAACGTTTAAAAGAGTATGTGACCACCAAGCCAGCACTACAAGAAATATTAAGGGGGGTTCTATAAAAGAGGAAAAAAACCCCAAGAATATAATTGAACATAAATTTATGGAGACAATCTATAGAAACAAAGATGTCACAGGTAACATGATGTCAACAAAAACGTATCTCTCAGTAATCACTCTCAACGTCAATGGCCTAAATGCTCCCATAAAAACAGTAAAGGGTTGCAGATTGGATAAAACGACAGGAGCCATCCATATGTTGTCTACAAGAGACCCATTTTGAACCTAAGGATACACCCAGACTGAAAGTGAACGGATGGAGAAGCATCTTTCATGCTAATGGACCTCAAAAGAAGGCTGGGGTAGTGATTCTCATATCAGATAAATTAAATTTTAAACTAAAGACTGTAGTCAGAGATACAGAAGGACACTACATAATTCTTAAGGGACTATCCACCAAGAAGATCTAACAATTGTAAATATTTATGCCCCCAATATGGGAGCAGCCAACTACATAAAGACAAATGTTAATCAAGATAGAGTCATATTGATATGAACACATTAATAGTAGGGGATCTTAACACATCACTCTCAGTTAATAGACAGATCATCCAAGCAGAAAGTCAATAAAGAAACAAGAGCATTGAATGACACATTGGACCAGATGGACCTCATAGATATTCCACCCTAAAACAATTGAATATTCATTCTTCTTGAGTGCACGTGGAACCTTCTGCAGAATGGACCACACACTGGGTCACAAATCAGGGCTCAACTGATACCAAAAGACCGAGATTATTCCCTGCCTATTCTCAGACCTCGATGCTCTGAAACTGGAGCTCAACCACAAGAAAAAGTTTAGAAAGAATTCGAACACCTGGAAGCTAAAGACCACCTTGCCTAAGAATGCTTAGATCAACCAGGAAAGTAAGAAAGAACTTAAACAATTCATGGAAACCAATGAGAATGAAGACACTTTGGTCCAAAACCTATGGGATAGAGGAAAGGTGGTCCTAAAAGGGAAATACATAGCCATACAAGCCTCCCTCAAAAAATTGAAAAATCCAGAATACACCAGCTGTATTTACACCTTAAAGAACTGGAGAATTAACGACAGATTAAGCCAACCCCACACACAAGAAGGGAAATAATCAAGATTAGAGCAGAGATCAAAGAGCTAGAAACTAGAGATACAGTAAAACATATCAATGAAACTAGAAGCTGGTTCTTTGAAAGAATCAATAAGATCGATAAACCATTGACCAAATTAATCCAAAAGAAAAGAGAGAAGGCCTACATTAATGGAATTATGAATGAAAAGGGAGAGATCACAACTAACACCAAGGAAGTAGAAACAATCATCAGAAGTTATTATCAACAGTTATATGCCAATAAGTTAAGCAACCTACATGAAATGGATGCATTCCTGGAAAACTATAAACTTCCAAAACTGAATCAGGAAGAAATTGACAACCTGAAATAGGCCAATATCTAGTAACGAGATTGAAGCAGTGATCAAAAACCTCCCAGAAAACAAGAGCCCAGGACCTGACGGATTCCCTGGGGAGTTCTGCCAAACTTCCAAAGAAGAAATAATACCTATTCTCCTGAAGCTGTTTCAAAAAACTGAAGCAGAAGGAAAACTTCCAGACTCTTTATGAAGCCATTATTACCCTGATCCCCAAACCAGGCAAAGACCCCCACCAAAAAGGAGAATTTCAGACCAATATCCCTGATGAATATGGATGTTAAGATTCTCAACAAGATCCTAGCTAATAGGATCCAACAGTACATTAAAAAGATTATCCACCATGACAGGTGGGATTTATCCCTGGGTTGCAAGGGTGGCTCAACATTCCCAAATCACTCAAAGTGAATGAACAAATCAATAAGAGAAAAGAGAAGAACCACATGGTCTTCTCAATCGCAGAAAAAGCATTTGACAAAATCCAGCATCTGTTCCTGATTAAAACCCTTCAAAGTATAGGGAAAAGGGGAACATTCCTCAACTTCATCAAATCTATCTATGAAAAACACACAGCGAATGTCATCTTCAATGGGAAAAAGCTCACAGCCTTCCCGTTGAGATCAGGAACACAGCAAGGGTTCTCACTCTCACCACTCTTGCTCAACATAGTACTAGAAGTCCTAGCAACAGCTATCAGAAAACAAAGAGAAATAAAACGTATTCAAATTGGCAACGAAGAAGTAAAACTCTCTCTCTTTGCAGATGACAACATTCTTTATATGGAAAACCCAAAAGATTCCACCCCCAAACTACTAGAACTCATACAGCAATTCGATAATGTGGCAGGATACAAAATCAATGTACAGAAATCAGTTGCTTTCTTATACACTAAAAAAGAAAATACAAAAAGGGAAATTAGAGAGTTGATTCCATTGACAATAGGACCAAGAACCATGAGATACCTGGGAATAAACCTAACCAAAGAGGTAAAGGATCTTCATTCAAGGAGCTACAGAATACTCATGAAATAAATTGAAGACACAAAAAGATGGAAGACCATCCCATGCTCATGGATCAGAAGAATATACACCATTAAAATGTCTATACTACCTAGAGCAATCTATACTTTCAATGCCATTCCGATCAAAATTCCACTGGAATTTTTCAAAGAGGTGGAGCAAACATTCCTAAAATTTGTATGGAATCAGAAAGACCCCGAATTGCTAAGGAAATGTTGAAAAAGAAACACAAAACTGGGGGCATCACGTTGCCAGATTTCGAGCTTTACTACAAAGCTGTGATCACCAAGACAGCATGGTTGTGGCACAAAAACAGACACATTGACCAGTGGAACAGATTAGACAGCCCGGATATGGACCCTCAACTCTATTGTCAAATAATCTTCGACGAAGCAGGAAAAAATATACAGTGGGAAAAAGAGAGTCTCATCAATAAATGGTGCTGGGAAAATTGAAGAGCTATGTGTAGAAGGATGAAACTTGACCATTCTCTTACACCATACACAAAGATAAACTCAAAATGGATAAAAGACCTCAACGTGAGGCAGGAATCCATCAGAATCCTAGAGGAGAACATAGGCAGTTTCCTCTTTGACATCGGCCACAGCAACTTCTTTCAAGATATGTCTCCAAAGGCAACGGAAACAAAAAGGAAAATGAAATTTTGGGGCTTCATCAACATCAAAAGCTTCTGCACAGCAAAGGAAACAGTCAACAAAACAAAGAGGCAACCCACAGAATGGGAGAAGATATTTGCAAATGACAATACAGAAAAAGGGCTGATATCCAGGAATTTATAAAGAACTCCTCAAGCTCAACACACACAAAACAGATGATCATGTCAAAAAATGGACAGAAGACATACAAATGACTAGCAGACACATGAAAAAATGTTCATCATCACCAGCTATCAGGTAGATTCAAATCAAAACCACATTGGGATACCACCTTACACCAGTTAGATTGGCCAAAATTAAGAGCACAGTAAACAATGTGTGTTGGAGAGGAAGTGGAGAAAGGGGAACCCTCTTACAGTGCTGGTGGGAATGTAAGTTGGTGCAGCCACTTTGGAGAACAGTGTGGAGATTCCTTAAGAAATTAAAAATAGAGCTTCCCTATGACCCTGCAATTGCGCTACTGTGTATTTACCCCAAAGGTACAAATGTAGTGAAAAGAAGGACCATCTGTACCATAATGTTCATACTAGAAATGGCCGCATTTGCCAACCTGTGGAAAGAACCAAGATGCCCTTCAATGGATGAATAGATAAGGAAGATGTGGTCCATATATACTATGGGGTATTATGCCTCCATCAGAAAGGATGAACTTTTGTATCAACATGGATGGGACTGAAGAGATTATGCTGAGTGAAATAAGTCAAGCAGAGAGAGTCAATTATCATATGGTTTCACTTATTTGTGGAGCATCAGAAATAACACGGAGGACATGGGGAGATGGAGAGGAGAAGGGAGTTGGGGGAAATTGGAAGGGGAGATGAACGAGAGAGTATAGACTCAAAAACAATCTGAGGGTTTTGGAGGGGCGGGGGGAGTGAAGTTGGGTGAGCCCGGTGGTGGGTATTATGGAGGACACGTTTTGCATGGAGCACTAGGTGTGGAGCATAAACAATGAATTCTGGAACGCTGAAAATAAATTAAAAAAAAATAAAAATTAAAAATTTTTCTAAAAAAAAATGTATCTTCTTAGTGACTGAACCATTCCTTAATATATAAAGTCTTTCAACTCTTATAATAATGTTTCACTCAAAGTCTATTTTTTTCTAATATTAGTATAGCTACTCCCAATTTCTTTTTGGTTACTATTAGCAGGACATTTTTTTTTCATTTATTTTAATTTTAACCTATTTGTGTCTTTGGATTTAAAGTGAGATTATTGTAGACAGCATATAGATGGATTCTGTTATTTTATTCATAATGTCAATCTTTGCCTTTCAGTTAGAAGTTTTAATCCATTTACATATAAGTAACTACTGATAATGACAGACTTATTTATGATATTTTTGTGTTTTCTACATACATTGCATTTTTTTTCTTCAATTTCCAATGACAACTTTCCTTGGTACTTAATTAATTATTTTTTTGTATTGCACCATTACATTTCACTTTTAATTTCCATTTCTGAATATTCTTATTGTTGTTGTTACTTACTTGGAGTTATGCTGAAGTTTCAATTAATATGTTAAACTTGTAACAACCAATTTAAATAAATACCAATTTAGCTTTGATAGTATACACAAAGTCAATTCTATTAATCCCCATGTCTCCCCTTTTGGTTGTTATTTTCACAAAATATATCTTTGTACATTGCCTGCCCATTAATATAGATTTACAATGAATTGTTTTGCATTGCCTTTTTAAAAATCAGTCTTAAGGGTGCCTGGGTGGCTCAGTGGGTTAACGCCCCTGCTTTCAGCTCAGGTCATGATCCCAGGGTCCTGGGATCGAGCCCCACATCGGGCTCTCTGCTCCACAGAGAGCCTGCTTCCCCCTCTCTCTCCCTGCCTGCCTCTCTTGCCTACTTGTAATCTCTGTCTGTTAAATAAATAAATAAAATCTTAAAAAAAAAAATCAGTCTTAAATTTTATTTAAAATCAGTTAGTCAACATAAAGTGTATTTTTCATTTTAGACGTAGGGTTTAATGATTCATCATTGCATATAACACCCAGTGCTCATTACATCAAGGTACCTGATGTAATGAGCACTGGGTGTTAATGCATTTCATTCAGTTACTCCATTCCCCCACAGACCTTCTCTCTCCAGCAACCCTTATTATGTTTCCTATAATTAAGGATCTCTCATGGTTTGTCTCCCTCTCTGATTTTGTCTTATTTTATTTTTCCCTCCCTTCCCCTATTTTCATCTGTTTTGTTTCTTACATTCCACATATGAATGAAATCATATAATTGTATTTCTCTGATTGGCTTTTTACACTTAACATAATACTGTCCAGTCCCATCTGCATTGCAGTGAAAAGTAAGATTTCAATTTTTTGAGGGCTGAGTAATATATTCCATTGTGTGTGTGTGTGTGCACGCATATCTCAATCTTTTTTTCCCATTCAATCAAAAGATGTGCATATTTCACATCTTTTTTATACATTCATCTATCGATGAACATCTGTGCTATGGATTATTTTGCCTAAGCTCTATTTTTAATTTCTTAAGGAATCTCCACACTGTTCTCCAAAGGGCTGCACCAACTTGCATTCCTACCAACAGTGTAAGAAGGTTCCCCTTTCTCCACATCCTCTCCAACACACGTAGTTTCCTGTCTTGCTAATTTGGCCATTCTAACTAGTGTAAGATGGTCTCTCAATGTGGTTTTAATTTGAATCTCCCTGATGGCTAGTGATGATGAACATTTTTTCATATGTCTGATAGCCATTTCTATGTGTTCATTGGAGAAGTGTCTGTTTATATCTTCTGCCCATTTTTTGATATGATTATCTGTTTTGTGTGTGTTGAGTTTGAGAAGTTCTTTATAGATACTGGATATAAACCTTTTGTCTGTACTGTCATTTGCAAATATCTTCTCGCATTCCATGGGCTGCCTTTTTGTTTTGTTGACTGTCTCCTTTGCTCTGCAGAAGCTTTTGATCTTGATGAAGTCCCAAAGGTTCATTTTTGCTTTTGTTTCCTTTGCCTTTGGAGACATATCTTGAAAGAAGTTGCTGTGCCTGATATCAAAGATGTTACTGCCTAAGTTCTCCTCTAGGATTCTGATGCATTCCTGTCTCACATTGAGGTCCTTTAACCATTTCAAGTTTATCTTTGTGTACGGTGTAAGAGAATGGTCGAGTTTCATTCTTCTACATATAGCTGTCCAATTTTCCCAAACCATTTATTGAAGAGACTGTCTTTTTTCCACTGTATTTTTTTTTCCTCACAGCCTTCCCGTTGAGATCTGGAACACAACCAGGATGCCCACTCTCACCACTCTTGTTCAACATAGTATTAGAAGTCCTAGCAACAGCAATCAGACAACAAAGAGAAATAAAAGGTATCCAAATTGGCAAGGAAGAAGTCAAACTCTCTCTCTTCGCAGATGACATGATACTTTATATGGAAAACCCAAAAGACTCCACCCCCAACTACTAGAACTCATACAGCAATTCAGTAACGTGGCAGGATACAAAGTCAATGTACCGAAATCAGTGGCTTTCTTATACACTAACAATGAAAATACAGAAAGGGAAATTAGAGAATCGATTCCATTGACTATAGCACCAAGAACCGTTACATACCTGGGAATAAACCTAACCAAAGAGGTAAAGGATCTGTACTCGAGGAACTACAGAACACTCATGAAAGAAATTGAAGAAGACATAAAGAGATGGAAGACCATTCCATGTTCTTGAATCAGAAGAATAAACATTGTTAAAATGTCTATGCTACCTAGAGCAATCTGTACTTTTAATGCCATTCTGATCAAAATTCCACTGGTATTTTTCAAAGAGCTGGAGCAAATAATCCTAAAATTTGTATGAAATCAGAAAAGACCCCGAATTGCTAAGGAAATGTTGAAAAACAAAGATAAAACTGATGGCATCTCATTACCTGATTTCAAGCTTTACTACAAAGCTGTGATCACCAAGACAGCATGGTACTGGCATCAAAACAGCACATAGACCAATGGAACAGAGTAGAGAGCCCAGATATGGACCCTCAACTCAAATAATCTTTGACAAGCAGGAAAAAGTATACAGTGTTAAATTTTTTATAACAGTTATAGGAAACATATCCAATAAATGTATGTTTGGTGTTGGAAGAATATGCCAAATATCTTCCAATGTGACTGTAATATTTTGCATTCCAACCACTGATAAATGAGAGTCTAATTCCTCCTCATTACAGCCAGCAATGGTTAATGTCAGGTTTCTGGTGTGTTTGTGTGTGTGTGTGTGTGTGTGTGTGTGTGTTTAATTTTAGACATTTTATTTTGTGTGTAGTGGTAATTCATTATTTGAATTTTCTTTTCTTTCTTTCTTTTTTTTTTAAGATTTTAGTTATTTATTTGATGGAGAGAGATATAGCGAGAGCAGGAACACGAGCAGAAGGAGAGGGAGAAACAGGCTTCCCGCCAAGCAGGGAGCCTGATGGGGGCTTGATCCCAGGACTGGGATCATGATCTGAGCCAAAGAAAGGTGCTCAAAGACTGAACTACCCAGGCACCCTTTAATTTGCTTCTTTAATGATATTTATTCTCAATCTGTATATTTGTTTTGTGATATCTTTTCAGATCTTTGGCAAAGTTATGAATTACTTCATTGTTTGATTTTAGTTAAATTTTAAAAGTTTTTTTGTACATATTGAATACAAGTTATTTATATACATGGATTTTGCAAATATTTTCTCCCAGTCTATAATTTGTATGTTTATACTCTTACCTGTGTGTTTCACAGAGCAAAAGTTTTTAATGGCAATAAATTCTAATTTATCAATTTGTTCTTTCTTGGATTATGTTTTTGGTGTCATATCTAAAAAGATATCATTAAAATAAAGTCACCTAAATTTTCAATTTTTTTCTATAACTTTTAGCACTTGGCCTTTACAATTAATTTTATAATACATTTTGAGTTAACTCTTGCATGAGGTAAAAGATTTCTATATAGGATAATTTATTTTGCATACTGGGGTAGGAATTTTGAATTTAAGATTCAATATTATGCATTGTGTTTATATCTTGTAAAATTGGGAGGTTCTTGGATAGTCTAACTGCAGGTCTTCTTCCCCAATCTCCTCACATGGATATGGTTTCCAGCCAAATAAAACAAACAAAAACAAACAAACGAACAAACAAGCCCCACTATATTATCATGGGAATCAGGCATTAGGGCCTTGTTATTCCTGAGTAGTGGGCTTCAGTTCACAGCTAGTCCAAGGAATTATTCAAACAAACCAATCAAGTCCTCCAGAGGTGACTAGGGGTCCTTCCGTCTTTTTGTTAATACAAAGCCTGACCCCTATAGCCCCCGCTTTTTCAAAATAGTATAAGTCCTTTGTAGCAGTGCATGGCTCAGTGATCTTTTTCTCTGAGTCTGTGTTCATATATGACTGGTAAACCACTGTCAGTCTCATCTGTCTAGTGTCAAATGTATTGTTTTTGGCCTTTCAGAGGAAGAGTACGGGAATCCCTCACCAACAGATTGAAGATGATTTTAGTGACATTTGTTGAAAAAACTATCCTTTTCCCATTGGATTGCTTTCATGCTTTTCTGAAACTATTTATGAGATCTCTATTCTAATTTATTGATCTACATGCCAATCTCATTCTTCACCAATACCATACTTTTGCAGTACTTTTGCAGTAAATCTTGAAATAGTGTAGAGAGCATTCTTCAATTTTCTTTTTGTCATTTAGATTTGCATTCGAGGTCTTTTTTTCTTTTGTATAAATTTTAGATTCAGTTTGTCAATATCTACAAAGGAGTTTGTGAAGAATTTGATTTATATTGCATTGAATCTATAAATCAATTTGGGAAGCATTGACAATCTAACAGTATTATGTCTTCCAATCCATGAACATGGAGAATCTTTTCATTTATTTAGATCTTTGACTTATTTCCTCAGGGTTTTATAGCATTCTGCATATAGATCCTATACATATTTTATTAGATTTATAACTCAGTACTTCATTTTTAAAGTGCTAATATAATTAGTATTTTTAAAATTTAAAATTTCATTTGTTCATTGATGATACATAGGAAAGCAATTGATTTTTAATGACTTTATATCCTTTGACCTTCCTATACTCAGTATTAGAAGTATTTTTTTTTTCTTTCTTGGTAGATTTTTTAGTGGTTTCTTCTGTAAGTTATGGTATTTATAAACAGAGACAGTCTTGTTTCCTTTTTATTCTGTATACATTTTATTATTTTTTTTCTTGCTTTGTTATACTGGGTAGGAATTCCAGAATGATGGTGAATAAATAGTGGTGAGAGAGAACACTCTCACCTTGTACCTGACCTTAGGAAGAAAGTATATCCTTTTTCATGATTAAAGTTTAACTTAGGTGGTTTTGGTGTGTGATTTTCTTTTTCAGGGTAAAGAAGTTTACCTATAAACTAGTTGTCTGAATTTTTTTAAACCATGATTGGACATTTCATCAATTTTTTATGTGTCAGTAATATAATTATATAATTTTTCATATTTTTAATATTTTTTCCTGTTGATACTGTGGATTGCATTGATTAACTTCCATCCTTTGATTTTTTGCGGTATCATTGATAAACAAAATTTATATACTTAAAGTATGTGATCTGATGATTTGATACGCATTGTGAAAGGAATACTAAAAATTAACATATCTATTAACTCACAATGTTACATGTCTTACATTAAATCCTTAAAACTTTATTTATCTTAAAGCTAAAAATTTGTACTCTTTGGCAAACATCTCCCTGTATCTTCCACTCACCAGTCCCTGACAATCTCCATTAAGTTCTACTCTTACGAGTTATTTTATTTTTTTAAGATTCCACATAAAAGAGATACCATACATTATTTTGCTGGGTTCTCTATTCCATTGTTTGTGTGTTTATTTTTATGCCAGTACATACTATGTTGATTACTATAATTAGGTAATATTTGAAGTTAGGAAGTGTAGTGTCTCTAAATTGGTTCTCTCTCAAAATTATTTGGCTATTTGGGATTTTTTGTGGTTCCATAAAAATTTTAGGATTTTTTTAATTTCAGTAAAAAAAATGCCATTGGAATTTTAACAGAGGTTGCATTGACTCTGTCAATCACTTAAGTTGTATAGGAATTTTGACAATATTAATTTTTCCAACCCAAGAGCATGAGATATCTTCCCTATTCATGTCTTCAATGTCTGTAGTTTTCAGTGTATATGTCTTTTGCATCCTTGGTGCAATTTATTCCTAAATATTTTGTTTATTTTTAAACCTATTATAATGGGGATTGTTTCCTTAATTTCTCTCTTAGATAGCTTTTTGTTAGAGATGGAAGAGTAACTGAGTTTTGTATGTTAGTTTTGTTTCCTGCAACTTTCATTATTAGTTCTACTAAGTTTTTGTTAGAGTCTTTGGGATTTTCTGTATAAAAAATTACGTCATCTGAAAACAGGTAATTTTACTTCCACTTTATAATGTGGATGTCTTTTATTTCTTTCTCTTGCATAATGGCTGTGATTGGGACTTTAGTACTATGTTGAACAGAAGTGGCAAGAGTGGAAATTTTTGCCTTGCTCTTGATCTTAAAGGAAAGATTTTAGCTTTTCACCATTGAATATGGTGCTAGCTGTTGGCTTAGAATACATAGCTTTCATTATTTTGAGTTATGTTTCTTATATATCAATTTTGTTAAGAGTTTTTATTATGAAAAAATATTGCAATTCTCATGTGCTTTTTCTGCATCTATTTAGATGCTCATGTGATTTTTATTTTTTATTCTTTATTTAATGATTTGTACACACTGAATCAAACTTGATTCCTGGGGATAAATCCCACTTGATCGTGATGTATGATTCTTTTAATATGCTATTAAATTCAGTTTGTCTCTAGTTTGTTGGAGATTTTTGGATATATGTTCATCAAGAATATTGCTTTGTAATTTCTGTTTCTTGTAGTCTTTATGTCTGGTTTTAGTGTCAGAGTAATTGCAATCTTACAAAATGAGTTTGAAATTGTTCCTTCCTCTTACATTTTTTGGAAGAGGTGGAGAAGTGTTGCCCTTAATTCTTTTTTTAAAAAATTTAATTTCTTTTCAGTGTAACAGAATTCATAGTTTTACACCACACCCAGTGCTCCATGCAATGCATGCCCTCCATAATACCCACCACATGGCTGGCTCCCCCAACCTCCCACCCCCACCTCTTCAAAACCCTCAGGTTGTTTTTCAGAGTCCATAGTCTCTCATGGTTCATCTCCCCCGCAATTTCCCTCAACCCCTTCTCCTCTCCATCTCCCCATGTCCCCCACGTTATTTGTTATGCGCTGCAAATAAGTGAAACCATATTATAATTGACTCTCCCTGCTTGAATTATTTCACTCAGCATAATCTCTTCCAGTCCCGCCCATGTAGCTACAAAAGTTGGGTATTCATCCTTTCTGATGGAGGCATAATACTCCATAGTGTATATGGACCACATCTTCCTTATCCATTCGTCTGCTGAAGGGCATCTTGGTTCTATCCACAGTTTGGCGACCGTGGCCATTGTTGCTATAAACATTGGGGTACAGATGGCCCTTCTTTTCACCACATCTGTATATTTGGGGTAAATACCCAGTAGCGCAATTGCAGGGTCTAAGGGAAGCTCTATTTTGAACTTCTTGAGGAATCTCCACACTGTTCTCCAGAGTGGCTGCACCAACTTGCATTCCCACCAACAGTGTAAGAGGGTTCCCATTTCTCCACATACTCTCCAACACACGTTGTTTCCTGTCTTGCTGATTTTGGCCATTCTAACTGGTGTGAGGTGGTATCTCAATGTGGTTTTAATTTGAATCTCCCTGATGTCTAGTGATGATGAACATTTTTTCATGTGTCTGATAGCCATTTGTATGTCTTCACTGGAGAAGTGTCTGTTCATATCTTCTGCCCATTTTTTGATGTGATTATCTGTTTTGTGTGTGTTGAGCTTGAGAAGTTCTTTATGGATCTTGGATATCAACCTTTTGTCTGTACCCTCATTTGCAAATATCTTCTCCCATTGCGTGCCTCTTTGTTTTGTTGACAGTCTCCTTTGCTGTGCAGAAGCTTTTGATCTTGATGAAGTCCCAAAAGTTCATTTTTGCTTTTGTTTCCTTTGCCTTTGGAGACATATCTTGAAAGAAGTTGCTGTTGGTGATATCAAAGAGGTTACTGCCTATGTTCTTCTCTAGGATTCTGATGGATTCCTGTCTCATGTTGAGGTCCTTTATCCATTTCGAGTTTATCTTTGTGTATGGTTTAAGAGAATGGTCGAGTTTCATTGTTCTACATATAGCTGTCCAATTTTCCCAGCACCATTTATTGAAGAGACTGTCTTTTTTCCACTGTATATTTTTTCCTGCTTTGTCAAAGATTATTTGATCATAGAGTTGAGGGTCCATATCTGGGCTCTCTACTCTGTTCCATTGTTCTAAGTGTCTGTTTTGATGCCAGTACCGTGCTGTCTTGGTGATCACAGCTTTGTAGTAAAGCTTGAAATTAGGTAATGAGATGCCACCAGTTTTATTTTTGTTTTCCAACATTTCCTCAGCGATTCGGGGTCTCTTCTGATTCCATACAAATATTAGGATTATTTGCTCCAGCTCTTTGAAAAATACCAGTGGAATTTTGATTGGAATGGCATTAAAAGTATAGATTGCTCTAGGTAATATAGACATTTTAAAAATATTTATTCTTACAATACAAGAACATGGAATGGTCTTCCATCTCTTTATGTCTTCTTCAATTTCTTTCATGAGTGTTCTGTAGTTCCTCGAGTACAGATCCTTTACCTCTTTGATTAGGTTTATTCAAAGGTATCTTATGGTTCTTGGTGCTATAGTAAATGGAATCGATTCTCTAATTTCCCTTTCTGTATTTTCATTGTTAGTATATAAGAAAGCCACTGATCTCTGTACATTGACTTTGATCCTGCCATGTTACTGAATTGCTGTATGAATTCTAGTATTTGGGGGTGGAGTCTTTTGGGTTTTCCATATAGAGTCTCATGTCATCTGCGAAAAGAGAGAGAGTTTGACTTCTTCCTTGCCATTTTGGATACCTATTATTTATCTTTGTTGTATGATTGCTGTTGCTAGGACTTCTAATACTATGTTGAACAAGAGTGGTGAGAGTGGGCTTCTTTGTCGTGTTCCTGATCTCAATGGGAAGGCTGTGAGCTTCTTCCCATTGAGGATGATGTTTGCTGTGGGACTTTCATGGATAGATTTTATGAAGTTCAGGAATGTTCCGTCTATCCCTATATTTTGAAGCGTTTTAATCAGGAACGGATGCTGGATTTTGTCAAAAATGCTTTTTCTGCATCAATTGAGAGGACCATGTGGTTCTTCTCTCTTCTCTTATTGATTTGTTCATTCACATTGATTGATTTGCGAATGTTGAACCACCCTTGTAAGCTAGGGATGAATCCCACCTGGTCATGGTGGATGATCATTTTAATGTGCTGTTGGATCCTAGAAATCTTCTTGCGAATCTCAGCATCCATATTCATCAGTGATATTGGTCTGCAATTCTCCTTTTTGGTGTGGTC
Source organism: Mellivora capensis (assembly GCA_004024625.1). NCBI lineage: Eukaryota > Metazoa > Chordata > Mammalia > Carnivora > Mustelidae > Mellivora > Mellivora capensis. The sequence goes on along the minus strand of PISX010015070.1, from coordinate 25,801 downwards.
TTTGCCTGGTTTGGGGATCACGGTAATGCTGGCTTCATAAAAAGAGTATGGAAGTTTTCCTTCTGCTTCAATTTTTTGAAACAGCTTCAGGAGAATAGGTGTTATTTCTTCTTTGAAAGTTTGGTAGAATTCCCCAGGGAATCTGTCAGGTCCTGGGCTCTTGTTTTTTGGGAGGTTTTTGATCACTGCTTCAATCTCGTTACTAGATATCGGTCTATTCAGATTGCCAATTTCTTCCTGGTTCAATTTTGGGAGTTTATAGTTTTCCAGGAATGCATCCATTTCATCTAGGTTGCTTAACTTATTGGCATATAGCTGTTAATAATAGCTTCTGATGATTGTTTCTACTTCATTGGTGTTAGTTGTGAACTCTCCCTTTTCATTCATAACGTTATTAATTTGAGCTCTCTCTCCTTTCTTTTGGATTAGTGTGGCCAATTGTTTATCGATCTTATTGATTCTTTAAAAAACCCAGCTTCTAGTTTCATTGATACATTCTACTGTATCTCTAGTTTCTACCTCATTCATCTCTGCTCTAACCTTGATTATTTCCCTTCTGTGCATGGAGTTGGTTTAATTTGTTGTTGATTCTCCAGTTGCTTAAGGTGTAGAGACAGCTGTTGTATTTTGGATTTTTCAATTTTTTTGAGGGAGGCTTGGATGGCTATGTATTTCCCCCTTAGGACCGCCTTTACTGTTTCCCATAGGTTTTGGACTGAATGTCTTCATTCTGATTGGTTTCCATGAATTGTTTAAGTTTTTCTTTGATCTCCTGGTTGATCCAAGCATTCTTAAGCAAGGTGGTCTTTAGCTTCCAGGTGTTTGAATTCCTTCCAAACTTTCCCTTTTGGTTGAGCTCCAGTTTCAAAGCACTGTGATCTGAGAATATGCAGGGAATAATCTCAGTCTTTTGGTATCGGTTGAGTCCTGATTTGTGACCCAGTATGTGGTCTATTCTGGAAAAGGTTCCATGTGCACTTGAGAAGTATGAGTATTCTGTTGTTTTAGGGTGGAATGTTCTGTATATATCTATGAGGTCCATCTGGTCCAATGTGTCATTCAATGCTTTTGTTTCTTTATTGATTTCCTTCATGGATGATCTGTCTATTACTGAGAGAGGCGTGTTAAGATCTCCTATTATCAATGTATTCATATCAATATGACTCTTTATCTTGATTAATAGTTTTCTTATGTAATTGGCTGCTCCCATATTGGGGGCATAGATATTTACAATTGTTAGAACATCTTGGTGGATAGTCCCTTTCAGAATGATGTAGTGTCCTTCTGTATCTCTGACTACAGTCTTTAGTTTAAAATCTCATTTATCTGATATGAGAATCGCTACCCTAGCCTTCTTTTGAGACCCATTGGCATGAAAGGTGTTTCTCCATCCCTTCACTTTCAATCTGGGTGTATCCTTAGGTTAGAAATGGGTCTCCTGTAGATAATATATGGATGGTTCCTGTCGTTTTATCCCATCTGCAACCCTGTGTTGTTTTATGGGTGCATTTAGGCCATTCACATTGAGAGTGATTACTTATAGATACGTTTTTATTGACATCATGTTATCTTTGAAGTCTTTCTTTCTGTAGATTGTCTCTATATTTCTGTACAGTGATATTCTTGGGATTTTTCCTCTTTTATAGAACCCCCCTTAGTATTTTCTGCACTGTCGGCTTGGTGTTTGCAAACTCTTTTAAGCCTTGCTGGTCTTGGAAACTCTTTATATCTCCATCCATTTTGAATGTCAGTCTTGCTGGATAAAGTATTCTTGGCTGCATGTTTTTCTCATTTAGTGCCCTGAATATATCTTGCCAGCCCTTTTTGGCTTGCCAGGTTGCTGTGGACAGGTCTGACGTTATTCTGATGGGCTTTCCTCTGTACGTAAGGAGCTTCTTTGTCCTAGCTGCCTTCAAGAGAGTTTCTCTAGAATTATAATTCCTCATTCTTACTACCAGGTGTCTTGAGGTGTTTCGAGAATCTACAATCTTGGGGGGGGGTACCGTTCTGCCTCTAGTACATGAACGCTGTTTCCATTCATGATATTTGGAAAATTTTCATGAAGAACGTGTTTGACAATATCTTCTAGACTTCTTTTTTTCTCCTCCCCCTCAGATATTCCAATAATTCTGACTTTGGAATGTTTCATGGCATCATTTATTTCCCTGATTCTGTTTTTGTGGCTTCTAAGCTGTTTGTTCCGGGCTTCCTCTTGATCCTTTCTCTCTATCTCTCTGTCCTCCAGATCACTAATTCTATCTTCTGTCTCAGTTACCCTAGCTTTTAGAGAATTTAGATTAGATTGGAACTCTTTGAAATGCTTGTGAACATCATCCCTGGTGGCTTTCAGTTCTGCCCTAATCAATTCCAATTTGTCGTCCATGGCTTTCTCCATCCTAGCTATTGCCTGTATAATTGTTAGCCTGAATTCCCTTTCCGACATATTGTCTATGTTAGTAGCCTTTAGCTCTGTTGCAGAAGGCCCATCCTCTGAATTTTTCTTCTGCTTGGCGTTCCTCCTCCTAGTCATTTTGGTCAGAGATGGCTGAATGGTTGTAGCTGGATGTATCAAGCTTGGTGCAGTGAAGGTGCACCTTGGAATGCTTCTGAGCAATCAAGAATCCCCACCCAAATGAAAGAAAAAAAGAAAGAGAACAAGCAGAAAGAGAGAGAGAGAGAGAGAAAGAAAGAGTGAGACAGGAACAAGAAAGAAGGATAAAGAGAAGGCTCAGCCCAAATGGGCCCCAAGGTAAGGTTTGTAAAGTTTACAAACAAAAACAGACAAACAAAAAGACTGAAAGAAGTATGTGACAAGAGAAGAAAAAAATGTACATATATATGTAGAAGCAAAATAAAGAAACAAACAGACAAACAAAAAAAAAGAACCTCATCAAAAAGTACCCTAAGTATAAGATTTATATACTACCAGGACAACCAGAAATATACAAAAGTACTGGTAGGAGAAAAAGATGGGAGAGTGGTTGTAAATTCTCAGTGTGTGCAAGGAAGGTTATTTTGATTCTTCCTGGATGTATCTTGATATCTTTTTTAAAGGACGTAACTTTTCTAAGATAAGAGGGTATTAAAAATTGGTTTACCTATAGGGGTAGCATTGATTGGGGGAAGGGGATTACCTTGAAGTTTAACTCTATATGAATATAAGCAAATAAAAGTAAAGAAAAAAATGATCTAAACTAAACTAAAGTGAAATTTAAAAAACAAAATTTAAAAAATAGATAAGCAGAAGAAACACATGGATATATGTATCAAAAAGTTCAGGTTAAAAGGTTATTATGGAATTTGATGTACTGGACATCTCACTGTGATGGTAAATAGGCTAAAATAAATCTATATATAAAAAAAAGATTAAAAAAAATTAAAAATGAACCGGAATAGTGGGAACGAATTAAAAATTAAACATTGTATCTCTGAAGTAGTATTGATTGTTCTCTTCTCAGCCAGTTGGCTTTCTGGGGGAGGGGCCTGCCATGTGGGTTTTCAGGCAGTGTTTCCTGAGTTAAGTCCTCCCGCCCCCCTCCAGGGGGTGGACTCTGAGGAAACCGGGCCTTCAGGCTTTTGTTCTCTGGAGGTTTTTATGTCTGTTCATTTGTTTTCTCTCCCCTTGGCAGCTCCCAATGGTTCTTGGAGGTTTAGAGGAAAGCAAACTGCACCCAGACCTCCCTCCCAGAGAGAAGCCCCAGTCCGTTCCCCTCTGGGTGCTGCAGAGCAGGTTCCCAGCTGCGATCTCTGGGGACACCTGTGTGTCCTGCTTGTACTCAAAACCACAACAGCGGCAGCTGTCTGGGCAGCACCAGACCACCAGAGAGGTTCCAAGCAGTGATCTCACACTGAGATTTTCCGGCTGGCCTGGGCTGGGTGCGCTCAGACTTTCTGGGTCTGAGAGCACTGGGCTTCCACCGCCACGCGTCTCTCTCAGGGGCTGGAGCGCGTCTCAGGCTCTGCTAGCAGGGCGCCTCGCACGCATGGGGACTGCAAAAAGGCTGTTTCTGCCCCTCGAGAGTCCTAGTCCCTGCCACATGCCAAGTGCCCTTAGGAGGTCTCCTCGCGGCTCTGGGACCAAGACCTGGTTTCTCCACTGCACTCTCTCTGGCTCAGCGCCAGGGGTGTCTGTCCTCCATGGGGGACTTGAGCCCCTGTCCCTAACCTTTCCAATTCCCAGAATTTCCCCCTGCAATCCTTTCCTCTTTTTGAGTGCATTCAATCAGACTTCAAGTTAATGCTGGTCCCCAGTTGTAGGACACTCTCGTATTGGGGTATTACTTTCCAGTGGGTCTCCTCTGGTGGCTCCCTCCCCCTTTTGTTTATCTTCCAATACCAGTCCTGTGTTCCCACTCCGCTTTACTTGTCCACTGGCATCTTCTGACCCCGTAGAGATCCTGACATGTAGAATTCTGATCTCAGGCTGATTTCATGGGTGATCGGAGTTCCTTGGTAGGTAATCAGCTCACTTTAGGGGATAGGTGGTACTGGCGCCTCCTCCTAGTTCCCCGCCGTCTTGTCCCCCCTCCAAAGATGTGCCGCCCTTAATTCTTCTTTGAATATTTGGTACTATTTACCCATGAACTTGTTCCCCCACCCCATGTTTTCTTTTTCTGAGAGGTTTGACTACTGATTCAATATCTTACTAGTTATTCTTTTAAGATTTCATTTTTCATCATAATGCAATCTTGGTATGTTGTATCTTTTTAGGAATTTATCCATTTCTTTTAGGTTATCTAATTTGTTAGTGTATAATTACCCATAATACTTTCTTATGATCATTATATTTTTGTGGTATGAGTTGTAATGTTTTCTTCTTCATCTCTCATTTTATTTACTGTCTTTTCTCTTTTGTTCTTAGTCTATGTAAAGGTTTTCAATTTTGTTTTTCTTTTAAAAAAGACAACTCCTAATTTCATTGTTCTTTTCTATTGTGTTTCTAGTCCTTATTTCATTTATTTCTGCTCTGATCTTTGTTGTTTCCCTACTTTGCCTACCTTAGGTATATTTTATCATTTAAAAAAAAATTATTTTATTTTTTTCAGTGATCCAAGATTCATTGTTTATGCACCACACCCAATGCTCCATGCAACACATGCCTTCCTTAGTACCCACTACCAGGCCCTCCCAACTCTCCACCCCGCTCCAAAACCCTCAATTTTATCATTCTTTTTTATAGCTTCTTAAAGTGAAAAATTACACTGTTTATTTAAGATCTTTTATTCTTAATGTAGGCATTTATCAGCATAAGCATCCTTACATATACATCCTTAATGTAGCATTATAAACTTTCTTTCTAGTACCTTTCTTTTTTTGCACCCATTAGTTTGGTATTTTATATTTACATATTTGCTTGTCTCAAGATATTTGCTGCTAAGAAGAATGTAAACTCCACATATGTGTGACTCTTCCAGTTTTCTTCTTGTTATTGACTTCTAGTTTCATACCATTGTGATTAAAGAGGATATGGCATAATCTCAATCTTTTTAAATGTTGACTTCATGACGTCACATAGAATCTATCCTGAAGAATGTTCTTTGTTGTGTACTTGAGAAGAGTGTGAATTCTGCTGCTGTTGGGTGGAATGTTCCGTATATTTCTGTATTTTGTCCAATGTATTCCAATTTAATATTTACTCATTAATATTTTATCTGGACTATCTACCAATTGTCAATAGTGGGGTATGGATTCCCTGCTATTGTATTGTTTTCTTTTTCTCCCTTCAAATTGTTATTTGCTTAATGTATTTAAATTCTGTGATGTTCAGTGCATACATACTTAGAATGTTTGAGTTCTCTCGATGATTTGATATCTTTATTATTATACCATGACTTTGTCTCTTTTCATTTTCTTAATTTAAATTTTATTTTGTCTAATATAAGTATAACCACTCTTTTTCTCTTTTGGTTTTCATTTGCATGAAGTATTATTTTGCATCCCTTACCTTGAGCACTTAAAGCTGAAGTGAGTTTCTTGTAGGTGACATGTAGCTGAGTATTTTTTTTTTAATTTTCTTCAGAATAGCAGTTTTTATATACACACATGCAAAAACAAAAATCTTCCATCCATATATATGGTGGGTGTCTAATTATCACTTTGATTAGGAGGGTGCTATTAAATTTTCTGTTGCATCTTAGGTCAGTAAGTTAGTTTTCAAGTAATTTGTTTATCTAAGTTACCAAATTTTTTGGCAAAAACTATAATAATAAAATATGTAAAATAATGAAATAGTATAAACTATAGTATTTCTTTACTATTCTTTTTATATCAGTTAGACCTATAGTGAATAATACTCTTTCATTACTATTATTGGTAATTTCTATTTTTTTCTCCTTGATCAGTTTATTTTTTAATTAAAAAAATTTTTGTATTATGTTCAGTTACCCACTGTGTAGTACATCCTTAGTTTTTGCTGTAGTGTTCAAAACCTCATTAGTTACATGTAATACCCAGTGCTGATCACATGTGCCCTCCTCAATATCCATCACCCTGTTACCTCCTCCCCACAACCCCATCCCCTCTGAAACCCTTAGTTTTTTTCCCATGGTCCATATTCTCTCATGGTTTGCCTCCCTCTCTGATTTCTCCCCCTTCAGATTTCCTTCCCTTCCCCTATAGTCCTCCATGCTATTGCTTATGTTCCACATATGAGTGAGACCATATGATAATTGTCTTTCTCTGTTTGATTTACTTCACTTAGCATAATCCCCTCCATTTCCCTCCATATTGATGTAAATGGTGGGTATCCATCCTTTCTGATGGCTGAAAAATATTCCACTGTATAGATGTACAATATTTTCTTTATCCATTCATCTGTTGAAGGGCATCTTGGCTCCTTCCACAGTTTGGTTATTGTGGACATTGCTGCCATGAACATTGGGGTGCCAGTTCCCCTTCTTTTCACTACATCTGTATCTTTGGGGTAGTTGAATCTTTTTTTTTAAATTCCATTCATCTATGCTATGTCATTTGATTGGATAATTTAATCTATTTAACTGAATGTAATTATTGCTAGGTGAGAATTTACTCTACTCATATTAGTTGTTTTCTATTTCATAGTTCCTTTCTTTCTTCCTCGTTTGCTGTCTTTCTTTGTGATTTGATTATTTCTATAGTGATATGGTTTGGTTCCCTTTTCTTGATCTTTTGTGTATCTACCATAGTTTTTTTGATTTGTTATTACCATGAAGCTTACATAAAATGTCTTATACTCATGACTATCTACTTTAAGCAGGTAACTTCAATTGTATATAAAAACTGTACCTGGGGTGCCTGGGTGGCTCAGTGGGTTAAAGCCTCTGCCTTCGGCTCAGGTCATGATCCCAGGGTCCTAGGATCAAGCCCCACAGCAGGCTCTCTGCTCAGAAGGGAGCCTGCTTGCCTTCCTCTCTCTCTTTGCCTGCCTCTCTGCCTACTTGTGATCTCTGTCAAATAAATAAAATCTTAAAAACAAAACAAAACATAGAATTTATTATCTCTCTGTATTTTATCTTTTTGATGTCAAAATTTACATCCTTTTATATTGTTTAGCTATCAACAAATTTTTGTAGCTATACTTATTTTTTAAATTCTTGTTTTTTTTTTAACTTTTATACTAGAATTAACTGATTTACACACTATCACTACAGATTTAGAATATCTTGAGTTGGACTATATACTTATCAATGATTTTTATATTTTAATGTTTTTATGTTACTAATTAGTGTCCTATTTTTTTTTTTAGCTTAAAAAACTCTCTATAACTATTCTGGTAAAGCAGGTCAAATGGTGATGAATTCCCTTGGCTTTTGTTCATCTGGGAATGTATTTATCTTTTCTCCATTTTTGAAAGAGAACTTTCCTGGATAAAGCATTCTAGGTGGGTAAGTTTTTTTGTTTGTTTGTTTGTTTTTTCCTTTCAGCTCTTGGAATATATTAGCCTTCTCTCTTCTTGCTTGGAAATTTCTGTTGAGAAACCCACTTATAGCTTTACAGAGTTCTCTTGTGTGGGATTATTTTTTTTTTTCTCTTGCTACTTTGGAGACATTCTCTTTGTCTTTGATTTTTGTCAGTTTGATTATACTGTGTCTTGGGGATGTCTTGGGTTTGAATCTGTATGGGGACCTAAAAGCTTCATGTACCAGGAATCCATATCTCCTCTCAGATTTGGGAAGTTCAGCCATTCTTTCTTTTTGGTTTTGTCTTGTATTGTTTTAGAGAGATGGGGGAGGGGTAGAAGGAGGTGACAGAAGGATGCAGGCTCCATGCCCAGGTTTTAGAGAGGTGGGGGAGGGACAGAAGAGGAGGACAGAAGGACGCAGGCTCCATGTCCAGTCCAAAGCCCAATGCTGGGCTCAATCTCATGATCCTGAGATAATGAACTGAGCCCAAATCAAGAATTGAATGCTGAACTGAGCAACCCAGGCAACCCACATCCATCCTTTATTTTTCTTTTAATGATTTTATTTATTTATTTGAAAAATAGAGGGAGAGAGCACAGCGAGGGTGAGGGGCAGAGGGAGAAGCAGACTTCCTGTTGAGCAAGGAGTCTGACATGACCTGAGCTAAAGATGCTTAACTGACTGAGCCACTCAGGTACCCCTGCCAGTATTTCTTTAATAGTTTAATTAATACTTTAATTAATAGGTTAATGCCTATGTTTCCTCTATGATTCTGATGGATTCCTCCCTCACCTTGAAGTCTTTTATCCATTTTGAGTTTATCTTTGTGTATGGTATAAGAGAATGGTCGAGTTTCATTCTTCTATACATAGCTGTCCAATTTTCCCAGCACCATTTATTGAAGAGACTGTCTTTTATCCACTGTATATTTTTTCCTGCTTTGTGGAAAATTATTTGACCACAGAGTTGAGGGTCCATATCTGGACTCTCTACTCTGTTGAACTAGTCTATGTGTCTGTTTTTATGCCAGTACCATGCTGTCTTGGTGATCACAGCTTTGTAGTAAAGCTTGAAATCAGGCAATGTGATGCCACCACTTTTGTTTTTCTTTTTCAACATTTCCTTAGCAATTCGGGGTCTCTTCTGATTCCATACAAATTTTAGGATTGTTTGCTTCAGCTCTTTGAAAAATGCCAGTGGAATTTTGATCAGAATGACATTGAAAGTATAGATTGCTATATGTAGTATAGACATTTAAATGGTGTATATTCTTCTGATCCATAAGCATGGAATGGTCTTCCATCTTTTTGTGTCTTCTTTAATTCTTTCATGTGTATTCTGTAGTTCCTTGACTACAGATCTTTTACCTCTTTGGTTAGGTTAATTCCAGGTATCTTATGGTTCTTGGTGCTATAGTCAATGGAATCGATTCTCTAATTTCCCTTTCTGTATTTTCATTGTTAGTGTATAAGAAAGCCACTTATTTCTGTACATTGATTTTGTATCCTGCCACATTACTGAGTTGTTGTATGTGTTCTAGGAGTTTGCGGGTGGAGTCTTTTGGGTTTTCCATCTAAAGAATGATGTCATCTGCGAAGAGAGAGAGTTTGGCTTCTTCTTTGCCAATTTGAATACATTTTATTTCTCTTTGTTTTCTGATAGCTGTTGCTGGGACTTCTAGTACTATGTTGAACAAGAGTGGTGAGAGTGAGCATCCTTGTCATGTTCCTGATCTCAACGGGAAGGCTGTGAGCTTTTTCCCATTGAGGATGATATTTGCTGTGTGTTTTTCATAGATAGATTTGATGAAATTGAGGAATGTTCCCCCTATCCTTATACTTTGAAGCGTTTTAATCAGGAACTGATGCTTTATCTTGTCAAATGCTTTTTCTGCATCAATTGAGAGGACCATGTTGTTCTTCTCTCTTCTCTTATTGATTTGTTAATTCATACTGATTGATTTGCAAATGTTGAGTCACCATTGCAACCCAGGGATAAATCCCACCTGTCATGGTGGATAATTCTTTTATGTACTGTTGGGTCCTATTTCCTAGGATCTTGTTGAGAATCTTAGCATCAAAATTCATCAGGGATATTGATCTGCAATTCTCCTTTTTGGTGAGGTCTTTGCCTGGTTTGGGGATCAGGGTAATAATGGCTTCATAAAGAGTCTGGAAGTTTTCCTTCTGCTTCAATTTTTTGAAACAGCTTCAGGAGAATAGGTATTATTTCTTCTTTGGAAGTGTGGCAGAACTCCCCAGGGAATCTGTCAGGTCCTGGGCTCTTGTTTTCTGGGAGGTTTTTGATTACTGCTTCAATCTCGTTACTAGTATTGGCCTATTTCAGGTTGTAAGTTTCTTCCTGATTCAGTTTTGGAAGTTTATAGTTTTCCAGGAATGCATCTATTTCATCTAGGTTGCTTAACTTATTGGCATATAACTATTGATAATAACTTCTGATGATTGTTTCTACTTCCTTGGTGTTAGTTGTGATCTCTCCCTTTTCATTCATAATTTTATTAATTTGAGCTTTCTCTCTTTTCTTTTGGATTAGTGTGGCCAATGGTTTATCGATCTTGTTGATTCTTTCAAAAAACCAGCTTCTAGTTTCATTGATACGTTCTACTGTATCTCTAATTTCTACCTCATTGATCTCTGCTCTAATCTTGATTATTTCTCTTTTTGTGTGTGGAGTTGGTTTAATTTGTTGTTGATTCTCTAGGTCTTTAAGATGTAGAGACAGCTGATGTGTTCTCGATTTTTCAATTTTTTTTGAGGGAGGCTTGGATGGCTATGTATTTCCCCCTTAGGACTTCCTTTGCTGTATCCCATAGGTTTTGGACTGAAGTGTCTTCATTCTGATTGGTTTCCATGAATTGTTTAAGTTCTTCTTTGATCTCCTGGTTGATCTAAGCATTCTTAAGCAAGGTGGTCTTTAGCTTCCAGGTATTTGAGTTCCTTCCAAACTTTTTCTTGTGGTTGAACTCCAGTTTCAGAGCATCGAGGTCTGAGGATATGCAGGGAATAATCTCAGTCTTTTGGTATCGGTTGAGCCCTGATTTGTGACCCAGTATGTGGTTCATTCTGGAGAAGGTTTCAGGTGCACTCGAGAATAATGAGTACTCTGTTTTACAGTGCAATGTTCTGTATATATCTATGAGGTCCATCTGGTCCAGTGTGTCATTCAATGGTCTTGTTTCTTTATTGACTTTCTGCTTGAATGATCTGTCTATTACTGAGAGTGGTGTGTTAAGATCCCCTACTATTAATGTGTTCATATCAATATGACTCTATCTTGATTAACAGTTTCCTTTATGTAGTTGGCTGCTCCCATATTGGAGGCATAAATATTTACAATTGTTAGATCTTCTTGGTGGATAGATCCTTAAGAATGATGTAGTGTCCTTCTGTATCTCTGACTACAGTCTTTAGTTTAAAATCTAATTTATCTGATATGAGAATCGCTACCCCGGCCTTCTTTTGAGGCCCGTTGGCATGAAAGATGTTTCTCCATTCCTTCACTTTCAGTCTGGATGTATCCTTAGGTTCAAAATGGTCTCTTATAGACAATATATGGATGGGTCCTGTCATTTTATCCAATCTGCAACCCTGTGACATTTTTCTGGGAGCATTTAGGCCATTCATGTTGAGAGTGATTACTGAGAGATACGTTTTTGTTGACATCGTGTTACCTGTGAAATCTTTGTTTCTATAGATTGTCTCCATAAATTTCTTTTCAGTGATATTTTTGTTTTGTTTTGTTTTTCTTTTATAGACTTCCCCCTTAATATTTCTTGTAGTGACAGCCTGGTGGTCACACACTCTTAAACTTTGCCAGTCTTGGAAGCTCTTTATCTCTCCATTCATTTTGAATGTCAGTCTTGCTGGATAAAGTATTTTTGGCTGAATATTCTTCTCATTTAGTGCCCTGAATACATCTTGCCAGCCATTTCTGGATTGCCAGGTTTCTGTGGACAGGTCTGACGCTATTCTGATGGGCCTTCCTCTCTAAGTAAGGAATCTCTTTCTCATCTCTTTCCTGTCTAAAATGATGATTCATCATTTTCACAGTCAGGTGTCTCGAGGTCTTTCTAGATCCTATAATGTTGGAGGTAAACCTTTCTGCCTCTAGGACATGAACGCTGGTTCCATTCCCCAGGCTGGGAAAATTTTCATGGAGACTTTGTTCAACTATGCCCTCTAGTTTTCTTTCTTTCTCCTTCCCCTCAGGGATTCCCATAATTCTGACATTGGAACATTTCATGGAGTCATTTATATCCCTAATTCTGTTTTCATGGCTTCTAAGCTGTTTGTTCGAGGCCTCCTCCTGATTCTTTTTCTCTCTCAGTTTGTCCTCTAGATCACTAATTCTATCTTCTACCTCAGTTACCTTAGCTGTTAGATAATTTAGATTATATTGGAACTCATTGAGAGCATTGTCAACATCTTCCCTGGTGGCTTTAACTTCTGCCCTCATCGATTCCATTTTGTCATTAAAGGCTTTCTCCAAATTTGCCATTGCCTGGGTAATTTTCAGCCTGAATTCCCTTTCCAACAGACTGTTTATGTCCATATCCAATAGCTCTGATGGAGAGGGCACAGTCTCTGAATTTTTCCTCTGTTGGACATTCCTCCTCTTAGTCATTTTGGTTAGGGATTGCTGAGGTGATGTATAGCTGAATGTATCAACCATGTTCCAGGCAATGTATACCTTGGAAGACTTATGAGCAATCAGGAGTCCCTACCAAAAATAGGGGAGAAAAAAAGAGAGAAAAAGAGAGATGGGGGAAAAAAAGAGAGAGAGAGAAGACCCAGCCAGAATTGGTCCCAAAGTCAGAATTATAAAATATACAAACAAAGACAGACAAAGAAAAAACCAATATAAGTAAATGACAAGAAAAAAAAGGACCCAGCCAAAATGACCCCTAAGTATATGATTTATGCAATAACAGAACAAAAACAAATACACAGAAAACACTGACAGAAGAAAAAGATGGAGGGGTAGTTATAAATTCTCAGTGTGGGTGAGGTTATTTTTATTCTTCCTGGGTGTATCTTGATATCTTTGTTAAAGGACTCAACTTTTCTGAGATTAAGGGTGATTAAAGCTGCTTTATATATAGGGGTAGAGGATTACCTGAAGCTTATATCTATATGTATATTAAAAAAATAGAAAAGCAAAAGAAAAACACAGTTATATGTATCAAAAAATTCAAGTTAAAAGGTTATTATGGAATTTGTTGTACTGAACCTCTCATTGTGATGGTAAATTGGTTAAGAAATTAAGAAAAAAAATTGAAAAGAAAGAGAAGAGTAGGAACGAATTAAAAATAACTGCTGGGGGCGCCTGGGTGGCTCAGTGGGTTAAGCCTCTGCCTTCGGCTCAGGTCAAGATCTCGGGGTCCTGGGATCGAGTCCCACATCGGGCTCTCTGCTAGGCGGGGAGCCTGCTTCCTCTTCTCTCTCTCTCTGCCTGCCTCTCTGCCTACTTGTGATCTCTCTCTGTCAAATAAATAAATAAATAAAATCTTTAAAAAAATAAAAATAACTGATGTATCTATGAAGTATACAAGCTTTAGGGAAATACTGGGTGCTTTATATCTTCTTTTCCCCTGATTTTGGGGTTTTACATTTTTGTGGGGATCCTGTGGTGGTTGTCCTTTTGTGTTTTTTGGCTGACTTTCTGTAGGAGGGGACTGTGGTGTTGTTTGTTGTTTTTCAGGCCGTCTTGATTGGGTTGAGTCTTCCTGCCCCCTATTAAGGAGCTGGGCTTTGAGGAAACTGGTTTTTGAGGGTTTTGTTTTCTGGAAGGTTTTTTCATTTTTGTTTTTCTCTTGGTGGATTTTGGCAGCTCTTCAAAGGTTTAGGGGAAAGCAAACTGCACCCAGACCCCTGTCTTAGAGAGAAGCCTCAGTCTGTTCCCCTCTGGGTGGTCCAGAGCACACAGACCCCCCCTCTGCAAACTCCCACCCACAGAGCATATCCCCACCCACCATCTCAGGGTTTGCAAGAGCTCCTGCTTGTGTCTCTGCACTCCAGTGCTACTAAAACTGTGAGTGATATTGGTCCAGGGAGGCCACTTCCAGTGGCTGCCTTTGCCAGGCTGCTGTCTGGGCAGGTCCAGACCCCTGGAGAGATCCCAGCGAAAGATAGCGTGCTGACATTTTCACACTTGCCGGGGCTGGGAGTGTTCAGACTCTCAGCTGGTCCTAGAGACCAATGGCTAACGCCTACATGGACCTCTCTCAGGGGATGCTATGGAGCATGACTCAGGCCCCATCGTGCAGTGCACATGCAGAGTTCAAAAGACTGTGGTTCTAGAGAGCCCTGGGTGGCATCCACCCTGTCTCACAGGAGCTGTTGGCTCAGGGACCATGGCCTGAAAGCTTTACTGAACTCTCCCTGGCACAGGTGGTCGCCATCTGTGGCCATCCTAGGTCTGTGGGCTTAGACTCGTGCCCATGACCACCTGATTCCACCAGTTGTCCCTTAAGATCTTTTGCTCTTTTTGAGTATGTACAACCAGACTCGAAGTTAATGCTGGTCCCCAATCACAGGGCACTGTCTTATTGTGGTATTATTTTCTAATGGGCCACTTCTGGTGGCTCCCTCCCCCTTCCGTTTATCCTCCAATATCAGTCCAATCATTCAAAACTCTGCTTTACCTCACCGCTGGTGTATTCTGCCCCCATAGAGATCAAGAAGTGTATATTCCTTCAACTCAGGCTGATTCTATGGGTGTTCAGAGTGTTCTGGTAGATAATTAGCACACTTTAGGGGACTGGTTGAAACAGCATCTCCTACTTCTCTGCCATCTTGCCCCCTCTCCTCATGTTATTGATTTTAGATTATTTTTCTTTTCTTCCTTTTCTTTCTTTCTTTTTTTTAAGATTTTATTTATTTATTTGGGAGAGACAGACAGAGAGGCGGGCATGAGCTGAGAGAGGGAGAAGGAGAAGCAGACTCTCCACTGAGCAGGGAGCCCAATGCAGGGCTCAGTCCCAGGACCCTGAGTTTATGGCATGAGCAGAAGGCAGACATTTAACTGACTGAGCCACCCCCTAGGCACTTATTCTTCTTTTCTAAAACATTTATTTAGCACTATGATTTTCCCCAGTAGTATTGCTTTCACTACATACCACAAATTTTGATGAGTTACTTTTCATTTTTATTTAGTTCAAAGTATTAAAGTTGTTTGGAGAATTATAATTTTACTCATGTATAACTAAGAAGTATATCTAATTATCAAATATTTGGGATGTTTCAACTATCTGTTATTGATTTCTACTTTAATCTTACTATGGTCTGGGATCATACTTTGTACGATTACTATTGAGTGAGCACAAGCAGAGGGAGTAGCAGGCAGAGGGAGAGGGAGAAGCAGGTTCCTTGCCGAGCAGGGAAAGCGTGATATGGGACTCGATCCCAGGACTCTGAGATCATGACCTGAGACGAAGGCAGTGGCTTAACCAACTGAGCCACACAAGTGCCCAATATGATTTCTATTCTTTCAAATCTGTTACATTGTGTTTTATGGCCCACATTGAAAGTTCCACTTGAGCTTGAGAAGTGTATGTGTTCTGCCATTGTTGGATAAAGTATTCTCTACATGTCAGTTAGATCCAGTTGATTGATGGTGTCATTCAGTTCAACTGTATTATTACTGATTTTCTGCCTGTATCATCTATCAATTACTCTAAGAAGGATATTGTACTCCATAATAGCTGAATTTTCTAGTTCTCCTTCAGATTGATCAGTTTTACCTCACGTATTTTGATTATTTTTTATTCTTATTTTTTAGGTACATGTTTCAGATTCTTGTCTTTTTAGTAAATTAAATCTTTATCATCATGTACTATCCCTTTTTTATCCCCAATAATATTCCTTGTTCTGAAGTTTGCTTTGTCTGAAATTAAAATAGCTATTCTATTTTCTTTTGGTTAGTGATACTATTTCACCATTTCTTTACTTTTACCCTATCCGAGTCTTTATTTTAAAGTGGATTCCTTGTAGATAGCTTATAGTTAAGTCTTGTTTCCTTTTTTAATCAACTCTGGTAATCTCTGTCTTTTCATTGATGTTACTAGATCATTCACATTTAAAATTATTGATATAATTGGATTGTCTATGTAACTGTTTTCTATTGATTGCATTTCTTCCTCTTCTTATTTTCCTCTTCTTTTCTGCCTTTCCTTGTTTTATTTGAGTATTTTTAAAAATTACTTATTTATTTAAGAGAGAGAGCGAGCATGAGAGGGTGGGTCAGAGGGAGAAGCAGACTCCCCATGGAGCTGGGAGCCTGGCGTGGGACTCGATCCCAGGACTCCAGGATCATGAACTGAGCTGAAGGCAGTCGCTTAACCAGCTGAGCTACTCAGGCACCCTTGAGTGTTTTTTATATATCCACTTAATCCTGTTTCTCACCACATCAAACATTTTTAAGATATAATGCTTGCTATAGAGTTTAGTATACATGTTAAGTTAATAAAAGTTACTTTTCAAAAATTTTAAAAATTTGATTATATTATGTTAGTCACCATACAGTACATTATTAATTTTTGATGTAGTGTTCCATGATTCATTGTTTGCGTTTAACACCCACTGCTTCTACAATATATGCCCTCCTTAATTAAATAATAGTATAGCACTTTACATGTAATGGAGATACTTCATAGCACAGTGTTCTTTATTTCTTTCTCTAAGTATTTTGGGTATTACTGTCATTCGTTTCACTTGTTCATATCATATAATCAAACACATTGTTACTATTGTTGCCTTAATTTTTTACTGAAGTATAAGTGACACACAATGTTACACTAGTTTCAAGCACAACATAGTGATTTTATAACTCCATATATCATGCTATGCTCACCAGAGGGTAGTTACCATCTGTTACCATGCAAGAGTATTACCATTAAATATATTCTCTATGCTGTACCTTTTATTCCTGTGGCTTATTTATTCCATAACTGGAAGCATGTATCTTCCACTCCACTTCACCCATTTCACCCATCTCCCTGTCCCTTTTCCCCTCTGGGAACAAACATTTTGTTCTCTGTATTAATGGGTCTGTTACTTTTCTTTTCTTTCTTTCTTTCTTTTTTTTTTTTTTTGTCTGTTCATCTGTTTTGTTTTTATCGGTTTCCCATCTGAAAGTGAAATCATTTGATATTTGCCTTTCTTTTTTTGACTTATTTCACTTAGCATAATTCCCTCTATGTCTATCCATGTTGTCACAAATAGTAAAATCTTTTTTATTGCTGAGTAATATTACATTGTGTATATATATACACACATATATATCACATTATATATATACATATTATATGCTACATTATACTTATATATGTGTGTGTGTACATACTGCTACATCTTATTTATCCATTTACTCATGGCCATTGCACAGCAAAACCAAAACCAAAACCAAAATAAAAAATCCTCAACAAAACAAAAGGCAATTTACTAAATGGGAGGAAATACTTATAAATGATATCTGATAAGAGGTAAATATCCAAAATGTATAAATAATTCATACAAGTCAACACCACAAAAAAATAATCCACTTAAAAATAGAAAGAAGATCTGATAGATATTTTTACCAAAAAGGATGTATAGATGAGCAACAGACACCTGAAAATATGTTCAATGTAACTAATCATCAGGGAAATGCAAATCAAACCCACAATGAGATATCACCTTACATGTGTCAAAATGGCTAATATTATCATAAAATCTATCTATTAAAAACCCACAATGGCTATCATTCGCAATGGGGAAAGGCTGAGAGCCTTTCCCTTAAGATCAAGAACAGGACAAGGATGTCCACTCTCACCACTATTGTTCAACATAATACTAGAAGTCCTAGCAATAGCAATCAAACAACAAAAAGAAATAAAAAGTACTCAAATTGGCAAAGAAGAAGTCAATTTTCTCTCTTTGCAGATGACATGATACTTTATGTGGAAAACCCAAAAGACTCCAAAATTAGTAGAACTCATACAACAATTCAATAATGTGGTAGGATACAAAAATCAACACACAGAAATAAGTTGCTTTCTTATACACTGACAATGTAACTCTAGAAAGATAAATTAGAGAATAAATTCCATTTACAATAGCACCAAAAACCATAAGGTACCTTGGAATAACCCTGACCAAAGAGGTAAAGGATCAATACTCTAAGAACTACAGAACACTCATGAAAGAAATGGAAGAAGATATAAAAAGATGGAAAAACATTCCATGCTCATGGATCAGAAGAATAAACATTGTTAAAATGTCTATGCTTTCCAGAGAAATCTAAATTTTCAATACCATTCCAAACAAAATACCAATGATATTTGTTCTAAGTCCAGAAACAAAAAATCCTAAAATTTGTGTGGAACTAGAAGAGACCCTGAATCACCAAGAAAATGTTGAAAAAGAAAAACAAAACAGGAGGCATCATGTTGCCTGATTTAAAACTATGTTACAAAGCTGTGATCACCAAACAGCATGGTAATGGCACACAATAGAGAACAGAATAGAAAGCCCAGATATGAATCCTCAACTCTATGGTCAACTAATCTTCAACAAATCATGAATAAAATATCCAATAGAAAAAAGGCAGTCTCTTCAAGAAATTTTGCTGGGAGAATTGGACAGCTATATACAGAAAAAAGAAATGAAAACATTCTCTTACACCATACACAAATACAAACTCTAAATAGATGAAATACCTCAGTGTGAGACAGGAATCCATCAAAATCCTAGAGGAGAACATAGGCAGTGACCTCTTTGACATCAACCAAAGCAACTTCTTTCAAGACATGTCTCCAAAGACAAGAGAATCAAAAGTGAAAATGAACTTTTGGGACTTCATCAAGATCAAAAGCTTCTGCACAGCAAAGGAAAAAGTCAACAAAACAAAGAGGCAACCCATGGAATGGGAGGAGCTGTTTGCAAATGCCACTACAGACAAAGGGCTGATATCCAGGATCTATAAAGAACTTCCCAAAATCAACACCCCAAAATCAAATAATCATGTCAAAAAATGGGCAGAAGACATTAACAGACACTTCTCTAAAGAAGACATACAAATGGCTAGCAAACACATGAAAAAAAGTTAATCATCATTAGGCATCAGGGAAATACAAATCAAAACCACATTGAGGGCCCCGGTGAGGGGGAGACAAGATAGGGGAGAACTAGGAGGAGGCGCTGTTTCAACCTGTACCTTAAAGTGAGCTGATTACCTACCAAAGAACTCCGATCACCCATGAAATCAGCCTGAGATTAGAATTATACATGTCTGGATCTCTACGAGGGCAGAAGATGCCAGTGGGCAGGTAAAGCAGAGTGGGGACATTGGACTGATATCGGAAGATAAACAAAAGGGGGAGGGAGCCAACAGAAGTGATGCATTGGAAAGTAAAATGAAAGTGCCCTGCGACTGGGAACCAGCATTAACTTGGAGTCTGGTTGAAAGTACTCAAAAAGAGCAAAGGATCGTGGGGTGAAATTGTGGGAATCAGGGCAGTTAGGGACAGGTGCTTAAGTCCCCAGACCCAGGACAGCCACCCCTGGTGCTGAGCCAGAGAGAGTGCAGGAAAGAAACCAGGTCTTGGTCCCTAAGCCATGAGCACACCTGAGAGTGCCTTGGAGGTGGCTCCCATGAGGATCTGGGAGCCTTGCCAGCCAGCAGAACACAGCCTTTTTGCACTCTCCATACGAATGCCATGCTATCAGAGTCTGGGTTGTGCCCCACGCCCTCCCCTGAGATAGGTGCGTGCAGGCTCCAGCCCGGCACTCTCAGACCTGGAAAGTCTGAGTACTCCCAGCCTGGGTCAGCATGAAAACCTCAGTGTACTATTGCTGCTTGGGACCTCTCTGGAGGTCTGGAGCTGCCCAGATAGCTGCCGCTGTTGTGGTTTTGGGTACAAGCAGGAGTTCCTGTGTCCCCAGGCACCGTGACTGGGAACGTGCTCTGCCAGTGGCCAAGGGGGAATTTATGTGCTCTGAAGCACCCAGAGGGGAACATACTGAGGCTTCTCTCTGAGAGGGAGGTCTGGGTGCAGTTTGCTTTCCTCTAAACCTCTAAAAACAATCAAAAGCTGTCAAGGCTAGAGAAAACAAACGAACAAACAAACCAAAAAACCTCCAGAGAACAAAAGCCTGAAAACCAGTTCCTCAGAGCCCACCCCCTTGAGGGGGGCAGGAGGACTTAACTCAGGAAACACTGCCTGAAAACCCACGTGGCAGGCCCCTCCCCCAGAAAGCCAACCGGAAAAAAAAAAGATGACAAGAGAACAACCACCACGACTTCATAGATAAAACTTTTATTTTTAATTCGTTCCCACTATTCTGCTTCATTTTTTATAGATAATTTTTTAACCAATTTATCCTCACAGTGAGACGTCCAGTACATCAAATTCCATAATAACTTTTTAACATGAACATTTTGATACATATACCCATGTTTTTCTTTTGCTTTTCTATTTTTTATTTTTTAAAATTTTATTTTATTTTAGTTTAGTTTATTCTTTTTTTATTTTTATTTTTTAATATTCATATAGAGTTAAACTTCAAGGTAATCCCCTTCCCCCAATCAATGCTACCCCTATAGGTAAACCAATTTTAAATCCCCCTTTATCTTAGGAAAGTTGAGTCCTTTAACAAAGATATCAAATTACATCCAGGAAGAATCAAAATAACCTTCCTTGCCCACACTGAGAATTTATAACCACTCTCCCATCTTTTTCTTCCACCAGTGTTTCTGTGCATTTGTGTTTGTCCTGGTAGTATATAAATCTTATACTTGGAGTTCTTTTTGATGAGGTTCTCTTTTTTTGTTGTTTTGCTTATATATATATATATTTTTTCTCTTGTCATCTAATTTTATCAGTCTTTTTGTTTGTTTTTGTTTGTATACTTCATAAATCTTACCTTGGGGCCCATTTGGGCTGGGTCTTCTCTTTTATTTTACCTTCTTTTTTTTTCCTGTCTCTCTCTCTCTCTCTTTTTCTTTTTTTCTCTCTTTCTTTTTTCTTTCATTTGGGTGGGGACTCTTGATTGCTCAGAAGCGTTCCAGGGAGGACCTTGACTGCATCATGGACGATACATCCAGCTACATCCATTCAGCCACCTCTCACCAAAATGACTAGGAGGAGGAATGCCCAACAGAAGAAAAAGTCAGAGGCTGGGCCTTCTGCAACACAGCCAATGGCTATCAACATAGACATTACGTCAGAAAGGGAATTCAGGCTAACAATTATCCAGGCAATAGTTAGGTTGGAGAAAGCCATGGATGACCAAATGGAATTGATTAGGGCAGAACTGAAAGCCATCAGGGATGATGTTCACAATGTTAGGGCAAAACTGAAATCCACCAGGGATGATGTTCACAATGTACTCAATGAAATCCAATCTAATTTAATTTATCTAAAAGCTAGGGTAACTGAGACAGAAGATAGAATTAGTGATCTGGAGGACAAACAGATAGAGAGAAAGGATCAGGAGGAAGCCTGGAACAAACAGCTTAGAAGCCACGAAAACAGAATCAGGGAAATAAATGATGCCATCAAATGTTCCAATTATTGGAATCCCTGAAGGGGAGGAGAAGAAAAGAAGTCTAGAAGATATAGTGGAACAAGTTCTCCATGAAAATTTTCCGAATCTCGCGAATGGAACCAGCGTTCATGTGCTAGAGGCAAAACGGTCTCCCGCCAAGATTATAGATGCTCGAAAGTCCTTGAGACACCTAATAGCAAGAATGAATAATTTTAATTGTAGGCAGGCCCTCTTGAAGGCAGCTAGGACAAAGAAGCAGAGGAAAGCCCAGCAGAAAAACATCAGACCTGTCCACAGAAACCTGACAAGCCAGAAAGGGCTGGCAAGATATATTCAGGGCACTAAATGAGAAAAACATGCAGCCAAGAATACTTTATCTACCAAGACTGATATTCAAAATTGGTGGAGAGATAAAGAGTTTCCAAGACTGGCAAGGCTTAAAAGAGTATGTGACCACCAAGCCAGCACTGCAGGAAATATTAAGAGGGGTTTTACAAAAGAGGAAAATCCTAAGAATATCATTGAATAGAAATATGGAGACAATCTACAGAAAGAAAGACTTCAAAGGTAATACGATGTCAATAAAAAAGTATCTCTCAGTAATCACTCTCAATGTGAATGGCCTAAATATACCCATAAAATGACACAGGGTTGCAGATTGGGTAAAACGACATGACCAATCCATATGTTGTCTACCAGAGATCCATTTCGAACCTAAGGATACACCCAGACTGAAAGTGAAAGGATGGAGAAGCATCTTTCATGCCAGTGGGCTTCAAAAGAAGGCCATGGTAGCGATTCTCATATCAGATGAATTAGATTTTAAATTAAAGACTGTAGTCAGAGATACAGAAGGACACTACATCATTCTTAAAAGGGCCTACCCACCAAGATGATCTGACAATTGTAAATATCTATGCCCCCAATATGGGAGCAGCCAATTACATACAAAAATGATTAATCAAGATAAAGAGTCATATTGATATGAATTCATTGATAGTAGGAGAGCTTAACATGCCTCTCTCAGTAATAGACAGGTCATTGAAGCAGAAAATCAACAAAGAAACAAGAGCATTGAATGACACATTGGACCAGATGGACCTCATAGATATATACAGAACATTCCACCCTAAAACAACAGAATACTCATTCTTCTCAAGTGCACATGGAACCTTTCCAGAATAGACCACATACTGGGGCACAAATTGGGCTCAAAAAATACCAAAAGACTGAGATTATTCCCTGCATATTCTCAGATCACAATGCTTTGAAACTGGAGCTCAATCACAAGGAATAGTTTGGAAGGAGCTCAAACACCTGGAAGCCAAAGACCACCTCGCTTAAGAATGCTTGTATCAACCAGGAAATCAAAGAAGAACTTAAACAATTCATGGTAACCAATGAGAATGAAGACACGTCAGTCCAAAACATATGGGATACAGCAAAGGCAGTCCTAAGGGGGAAATACATAGCCATCCAAGCCTCCCTCAAAAAAATTGAAAAATCCAGAATACAACAGCTGTCTCTACACCTTAAGGAACTGGAGAATCAATAACAAATTAAACCAACTCCACACACAAGAAGGGAAATAATTAAGATTAGAGCAGAGATCAATGAGATAGAAACTAGAGATATAGTAGAACGTATCAATGAAACTAGAAGCTGGTGTTTTGAAGAATCAATAAGATCCATAAACCATTGGCCAAACTAATCCAAAATAAAAGAGTGAAAGCTCAAATTAATAAAATTATGAATGAAAAGGGAGAGATCACAACTAACACCAAGGAAGTAGAAACAATCATCAGAAGTTATTATCAACAGTTATATGCCAATAACTTAAGCAACCTAGATGAAATGGATGCATTCCTGGAAAACTATAAACTCCCAAAATTGAACCAGGAAGAAATTGACAACCTGAAATAGCCCAATATCTAGTAACGAGATTGAAGCAGTGATCAAAAACCTCCCCAAAACAGGAGCCCAGGACCTGACTTTCAAAGAAGAAATAACACCTATTCTCCTGAAGCTGATTCAAAAAATTGAAGCAGAAGGAAAACTTCCAGACTCTTTTTATGAAGCCAGCATTACTCTGATCCCCAAACCAGGCAAAGACCACACCAAAAAGGAGAATTTCAGACCAATATGCTGATGAGTATGGATGCTAAGGTTCTCAACAAGATCCTGTCAAATAGGGTCCAACAGCATGTTAAAAAGATTATCCACCATAACCAGGTGGGATTCATCCTTGAGATGCAACCGTGGTTCAACTTTGCAAATCAATCAATGTAATGGAACAAATCAATAATAGAAGAGAGAAGAACCACATGGTCCTCTCAACTGATGCAGAAAAAGCATTTGACAAAATCCAGCAGCCGTTCCTGATTAAAACGCTTCAAAGTATAGGGATAGATGGAACGTTCCTGAACTTCATAAAATCTATCTAAGAAAAACCCACAGCAAATATCATCCTCAATATGCGAAAAAGCTCACAGCCTTCCCATTGAGATCAGGAACACAAAAAGGATGCCCACTCTCACCACTCTTGTTCAACATAGTATTAGAAGTCCTAGCAACAGCAATCAGACAACAAAGAGGAATAAAAGGTATTCAGATTGGCAATGAAGAAGTCAAACTCTCTCTCTTCTCAGATGACATGATGCTTTATATGGAAAACCCAAAAGACTCCACCCCCAATCTACTAGAACTCATATAGCAATTCAGTAATGTGACAGTATAAACAGTCAATGTACAGAAATCAGTGGCTTTCTTATACACTAACAATGAAAATACAGAAAGGGAAATTAGAGAATCGATTCCATTGACTATAGCACCAAGAACCAGAAGATACCTGGGAATAAACCTAGCCAAAGAGGTAAAGGATCTGTACTCGAGGAACTACAGAACAGTCATGAAAGAAGTTGCAGAAGACACAAAAAGATGGAAGACCATCCCATGCTCTTGGATCGGAAGAATAAACATTGTTAAAATGGCTATACTGCCTAGAGCAAGCTATGCTTTTAATGCCATTCTGAATAAAATTCCACCAGTATTTTTCAAAGAGCTGGAGCAAATAATGCTAAAATTTGTATGGAATCAGAAAAGACCCCGAATTGCTAAGGAAATGTTGAAAAACAAAAATAAAACTGGTGGCATCACGTTACCTGATTTCAAGCTTTAATACAAAGCTGTGATCACCAAGACAGCATGGTACTGGCATCAAAACAGACACATAGACTAGTGGAACATAATAAAGAGCCCAGATATGGACTCTCAACTCTATGGTCAAATAATCTTCGACAAAGCAGGAAAAAATATGCAGTGGAAAAAAGACAGTCTCTTTAATAAATGGTGATGGGAAAATTGGACAGCTATATGTAGAAGAATGAAACTTGACCATTCTCTTACACTGTACACAAAGATAAACTCGAAATGGATAAAAGACCTCAACATGAGACAGGATTCCATTAGAATCCTAGAGGAGAACATAGGCAGTAACCTCTTCGATATCTGCCATAGCAACTTTTTTCAATATATGTCTCCAAAGGCAAAGGAAACAAAACGGAAATGAACTTTTGGGACTTCATCAAGATCAATAGCTTCTGCACAACAAAGGAAATGGTCACCAAAGAGGCAACCCACAGAATGGGAGAAGATATTTGCAAATGACAGTATAGACAAAAGGTTGATATCCACGATCTATAAAGAACTTCTCAAACTCAACACACACAAAACAGATAATTATGTCAAAAAATGGGCAGAAGAAATGAACAGATACTTCCCCAGTGAAGACATACAAATGGCCATCAGACGCATGAAAAAATGTTCATCATCACTATCCATCAGGGAGATTCAAATGAAAACCACATTGAGATACCACCTCACACCAGTTAGTATGGCCAAAATTAGCAAGACAGGAAACAACGTGTGTTGGAGACGATGTGAGAAAGGGGAACCCTCCTACACTGTTGGTGGGAATGCAAGTTGGTGCAGCCACTCTGGAGAACAGTGTGGAGATTCCTTAAGAAATTAAAAATAGAGCTTCCCTATGATCCTGCAATTGCACTACTGTGTATTTACCCCAAAGGTACAGATGTGGTGAAAAGAAGGTCCACTTGTGCCCCAATGTTTATAGCAGCAATGGCCACAGTCGCCAAACTGTGGAAAGAACCAAGATGCCCTTCAATGGACGAATGGATAAGGAAGGTGTGGTCCATTTACACTATGGAGTATTATGCCTCCATCAGAAAGGATGAATGCCCAACTTTTGTAGCAACATGGACGGGACTAGAAGAGATTATGCTGAGTGAAATAAGTCAAGCAGAAAGAGTCAATTATCATATGGTTTCACTTATTTGCGGAGCATAACAAATAATA
>PISX010015069.1:0-50812 GCA_004024625.1 Mellivora capensis | reverse complement strand
AAGAATGAAACTCGACCATTCTCTTACACCGTACACAAAGATAAACTCGAAATGGATAAAAGACCTCAACGTGAGACAGGAATCCATCAGAATCCTAGAGGAGAACATAGGCAGTAACCTCTTTGATATCAGCCACAGCAACTTCTTTCAAGATATGTCTCCAAAGGCAAAGGAAACAAAAGCGAAAATGAACTTTTGGTACTTCATCAAGATCAAAAGCTTCTGCTCAGCAAAGGAAACAGTCAACAAAACAAAGAGGCAACCCACAGAATGGGAGAAGATATTTGCAAATGACAGTACAGACAAAAGGTTGATATCCAGGATCTATAAAGAACTTCTCAAACTCAACACGTGTAAAACAGATAATCATATCAAAAAATGGGCAGAAGATATGAATAGACACTTCTCCAATGAAGACATAAAAATAGCTATTAGACACATGAAAAAATGTTCATCATCACTAGCCATCAGGGAGATTCAAATTAAAACCACCTTGAGATACCACCTCACACCAGTTAGAATGGCCAAAATTAGCAAGACAGGAAACAACGTGTGTTGGAGAGGATGTGGAGAAAGGGGAACCCTCTTACACTGTTGGTGGGAATGCAAGTTGGTGCAGCCACTTTGGAGAACAGTGTGGAGATTCCTCAAGAAATTAAAAGTAGAGCTTCCCTATGACCCTGCAATTGCACTACTGGGTATTTACCCCAAAGATACAGATGTAGTGAAAAGAAGGGCCATCTGTACCCCAATGTGTATAGCAGCAATGGCCACGGTCGCCAAACTGTGGAAAGAACCAAGATGCCCTTCCATGGACGAAAGGATAAGGAAGATGTGGTCCATATACACTATGGAGTATTATGCCTCCATCAGAAAGGATGAATACCCGACTTTTGTAGCAACATGGATGGGACTGGAGGAGGTTATGCTGAGTGAAATAAGTCAAGCAGAGAGAGTCAGTTATCATATGGTTTCACTTATTTCCAGAGCATAACAAATAACATGGAGGACATGGGGAGATGGAGAGGAGAAGGGATTTGAGGGAAATTTGAAGGGGAGGTGAGCCATGAGAGACAATGGACTCTGAAAAACAACCTCAGGGGTTTTGAAGGGGCGGGGTGGTGGTGGGAGGTTAGGGGAGCCAGGTGGTGGGTATTAAGGAGGGCACGTATTGCAAGGAGCACTGGGTGTGGTGCAAAAACAATGAATACTGTTACGCTGAAAAGAAATTTTAAAAAATATTGCAAACCTATATACTCATACACTGAAGTATATACTGAAGTATACACTGAAGTATATACTGAAGTATACACTGAAGAGGGGTTCAGTAAATTATCATAAATACATAATGGAATACAATGCAGCCAGAATAAAAGTATGAGGATGAGAAAGATTTATGATATGGAATGATTTTCAGGATATATAATTCAGTAAAAAATTTAAAACATAAAAAACAGTTGTACAAAATATACTATTCTTTGTGTAAGGCAGAGGAGATGAGAAGATATATTTCTATCTTTTAACTGTAAATGCAGAAACACAGGAAGCATAAAGTAGAGCTTAATGAAACTGAGAACTCACGGGACATGTGTAAGAAAGATGGAAAGTACAGAAATATAGGGTGGGGAGTACTGTTTCTCTGATGAAACATTTTTTAACAGTTTAACTTTTACAACTATGTTCATGTTTTGAATCCTCAAAAAAGGAAAATATAAATATGTACAAGGGGAATACTAAAACATAGTAGAAATAGAAGCATAATTTATAAACCCTATTTGAAGAAATAATGTAACCACACTGGAGGGAAAGAGAAAAAGAACTAAATCAGGTAACTTTTCATCTTTTCAGTAGATTATATGGTTTAGGCTAAAGACAAAATTTTAAGATATGTCGAGCTTTGTTTGGTAGGTTTCTTTTTCACAAAATAATGGGTTAACAATTGTGAAAACTACTTTGAGTATTCTTGATCAAAACAATTAAGTAACTATATTGTAGAAAATGGGAGCCAGGTTTCTTAGTGTCATAAAAGGGAGTTACAAATACTGAGAAGGAGAAGGACATTATGAACTCTTTAATATTCAGCTGAAATTGGAGGCATTGGTGTGAACTGATGATTTTAATATAGTTAAAGAAATAGTTAAAGTTAAATAGTTAAAGAAATAAACTATAAAATATAAAACTATAAAAAGATATATTTTTATAAAATATAAAAAACTATAAAACTATAAAACAAAATTATAAAAATAGTTAAAGAAATAGTTAAAGAAATACATGTATATGTGTATATAGTTGAATGTATAGGCATGTATCAATATGGATATATTGAGAAATATATATAAATATATGAGTGTATATGTATTATGGTATACTTATTTGTGCACACATTTGGCTCCTAACTCTGTGCACTGATGAGACTAGAACCTAAGTAGCAATGAGCACACTTAGTGGTCATATTTTGGTTTTATACCATCTTCCACTTAAAGAATCTAGAATACTTGAGAGAAATGGCTGGTTTCAGGGATAGGATGGAAGAGAATCAGATGTGCCTAGAATATTATTTCGTGTCATAAAATAAAGAGGTACTTGAATGCCAGCTTCATGGGGCACCACATGCTAAATCTTGTACCATTCATCTAAATGAATACTAGTAGTAGTGTTTTTAATCCATAATCATGGGGCACCACATGCTAAATCTTGTACCATTCATCTAAATGAATACTAGTAGTAGTGTTTTTAATCCATAATCCATAATCTGTAAAATAATAATCCATGACTCCATTTGGATATAAATAAAGTTCTTCTTTACAATAAAAATTTCAATAGTAAAAGTGCAAGGAATGATGGAATTAGGAAATCACCTTTTGGCAATCATTATACTCGTCGTTTCAGGCAAAAATCATTAATAGATGCTGAAACAGGTGGGTGAAAATTTGATGCATAAGGGCATGCTTGCATTGTTTCTGTCTTAGTCTGCTGAGGCTGCCACAGCAAAATAGCAATGATTGAGTTTTTTAAACAGATGCTGCTCACAGCTCTACAGTACTAGGAATTCTAAGATCAAGGTTCCAACATATTTGGCTCCTGCTCAGTCATTTTTCTGGCTTTCACATGACCACCTTCTTGCTGTCTTCATATGACCAGGGATCTATGGGTTGGGGGAAAGAGATGACGGAAAAGAGTTAGTGTTTGTCTCTATTCTTATAAGGACACTTGTCTCACCATGTGGAGTTGCACCCTCATTTAAACCTAATACATCCAAAAGGCCCTACCTCCACATGTCATCACATTGGGGTTTAGTTCAACTTATAAAATTTTGGGAAGGGACACTGCCAGTCCATAAAGGCTTCCAAATATATCTTACCAAGATAGTTGTAAAAGGGGCAACATAGTAGCTATACTTTGGAGATAACAGGAGATCATAGTTAATATTCATCCAAAATGTAATAGTTTAGTATCACCTGCCTGGGGACAAGATACACTGAGAAGGACAGAACATCACGGATATGGAATTCCAGCACTAATGATCTGAATTTAGTCATTTAGAAACATCAGGCAAGCCCAAATTTAGGGAAATTCTATAAAACAATTCGACAAATTCTTGTTTTGGACTATTAAAAAATATCAGTGTCATGAAACAATATAAAGAAGACTTCCAGATTAAAGGCAGGTAAAGAAATAGGACAACTGACTGGAACAAATGATCTAAAGATTTCCTTTGGACATGATTGGAACAGTGGTAAAACTAAATATTGTATCCATACTAAATTCCTGATCTTGGTAAGTTCACTGTGGTTATATAAAAGAATGTTCTTGTTCTTAGACAGTATGCTCTGAAGGGTAAGAGGGGGAAACAAACAAAAACCAAAACAAAAATACAAGCTCCATGAGCACAAGGACCATACATATTTCCAAAAATATCTTGTGAATTTGTCAGTCATAACTGGGACTGTTAAGGCAGATGTAGAAGAAAGCAAAGAATCAAGTCATACAGGAAAACCTGGGAGCCGGAGAGAGGGTGACATCAGACCAGAGCAGAGTCCCATGTCCTCAGTAAGGAAGGCTGACCAGCCCCAGAGGTGGGGGCCTGTCAGACCCAGCATCAGGCAAGGAACCCCTTCTGTGGTTGCAGGAAGCAATTATCTCCACCCTGAATATCCAGCTGCCTAGTGCCTAAGAACAGTGTAGGTTTTGCATGATGGCAATGCTACTTAAAGCCCAGTCCAGTTAAAATGCCAAGTGGAAGGCTAAGCTAAGAATAAAAGGACTGGTAGACTGATTTGGGTCTGGAAATCTTTTCAGTAATAATATCTTCTATCCAGTCAGCCATATGTGTCCAAATGGATGGGAAACAGAGCATGTAGAAGCTGTGCAGTGGTTGGAACAGATGGTTCTGCTCTCGGGGGCTCCCAGTCAGAGAAGCCTACGTGTGATCAACATAACATCTTTTATCAGAATCCTTTTTTAATTAAAGGATGTTGAAGGGATAGGCGATATAGGAGATATAGTACAATCTCTTTATGATTATTTTGATGAAAATTAATCAGAATGTATTTGTTCTTTAAGGAGTAGATTTTCCACTATTATAAAATGAAATCATCACATGAGGTCTGAAAGAGGAAAAAAAAATCATAGAGGAGAGGAGAATAGAGAACAAAGGGGCCCCTGCTCTGGGCCATGATAATGATGAGCATGTAGAGTAGCTTTTAGCCATGATCTGCCTCTTCCAAGAGTCTGCCTGATTATCACTCTAAGTGACAAGTGATTCAGATTCCAGAAAAAAAAAATTCCCTTTAGAATGGTGGTATTCATGTTCTTCCTAGTACAAACCATAATATATGAATATGTCCTATAGAAGTATCTATGTGCATAATAAAACAAAAGCCAACTTTTCCTGTAACTGAACATTTAATATCACTATAAAGTGTTTGGAAATTATATTCTCATTACTTTTTCTTTGAATTCCTGTAGAAAACTCCAAAGATAATTTAAACATTGAAAGATTTTATTGGGCAGTAAAATTTCAGAACTTAGTGGATTGAAACAAGGATTTGCGATTACTGAGGAGTCTATAGGTAAGGGGAATTTTCACAGGACTCAGTTGTGCTGGAGCTCATGTTTCTGCTGGTGGCTTGTTTTTCTGGATTGGCCTTGGCTGGAACAACTGGGACTTTCCTCCATGTCATCTCTCATATCCCAGCAGATTAGCTAGGATGTCTTATAATGAAGGTGGTGAGGTTCCAAGAGAGAGGGAGCACACAAAACCTCTTGAGACCCAGCCTCAACTTACGGCTCATGATTTATGATGGATTCCATTGCCCAAAGCAAGTCAAAGTCTAGCCCAGATTTGAGGGTTGGGAAAATATACACCAACTATTCATGATGATGGGGAGAGCTGTAAAGGCATTCACACCCATCAAAGGATGTGAATGTGGGGAAGAATAGAGCACTGGAGTTGTTTAAATCTTGCATGTGTCATCACCGTACACCTTCTCACCTTAAAACAGAGTTAGTACGTCAGGCCCACCCAGGTGATCCAGGACGCTCTATATAAGGCCCTAACCTCACTCACATATTCAACAGTCCCTTTCACCATGAAATAGAATCATTTTCACCAGTTCTGAGGATTGGATTGTGTACGTATTTGGATGGCTATTATTCTTACCACAAAAGGAATTTTAAAAAGATTGAAATAAAAATGCTAAAAATAACACACAGTTTACACACAGAGACATATATGGTGTTTTCAAAGAACTTTTTCAGTGATCTGATACATTTTTAGTAATGTGATCACAACACAGGAACTATCAGCAAATTTGAAAATGGGTCAACATAAATCGTCTAAAGTAAAACAAAAAAGGAAAAAAAAAGCATAGAACCCTGTGCACATCTAAGAACATGGGACAGTATTTTATATTTAATATACATGTAATTGATGTCCCAAAAAGAGGAGAGGGAAAACGTTTTGCTCAAGAAATATTTGAAGTGTTAATGGCCAAGAATTCTCCAATTATTTAACAATAACAAACAAAAGAATTCTCCAATTAATTAACAGTAACAAACCAAGATAGAAGAAGCTCAGAAATCCCTATTCAGAATTTGAAAAAGATAAAAACTAACAAAAAAAACCCAAACAAGATTAAACCAAACCGAACAGATATACACACAGGCATATCACAGGCAAGCTCTTGAAACAAAGAGAAGAGGATAACCTTGTGTTTAGCCAGAGGAAAAAGAAACAAAATACAGAAGAAAAAAATATGGATTCCTACAGATCCCTTTTCAGAACTTAGGAAACTAGAAAACAAAGAAGCAACATTTTTAAAGTTTCAAAGTACTGAAAACTGGGGGAGTAAGCAAAAAGCGTAAGAGCTATCTGGTCAGAGTTCTATAATCATAAAATAGATTTTTGAAAAATCAATCAAGGAAAGACTTTTCCAAACAATCAAATAGACTAAGAATTAGTTGCTAGAATAACTTAAATATTGCAGAAATTTATTCAACCATATGACTGCTTTATTTATTCAACCATATGACTGCTACCCTGTTTTCAGCAGTAAATTTGAAAAGTTTAACTTTTATCCATGATAAAAACGCTCAAAATGAAATTTGAAAAGCATTTCCTTAACGCAATCAAGAGCATCTGTGAAAAACTTACAGTTAATATCCTATACTGAATGGTGAAATACTGAATGCTTTCTTCTCAAGATTAGGAACAAAATGTATTGGATCCCTGTCCCCTCTTCTATTCGTTATTACACTGGAGGTCCCAACCTTCGAAATAAAAAATGTTTTCAGGAACAATTTTATAAAACCTATGAAACAACTACTAGAACAAGAAAATGCACTTAGCAAGATTGTAGAATGATATTACTATCTAAAAATCAATAGTATTTTGTAGTATGCTTGTAAACAATAAAAGAAATGAAATATTTCCACAGGTTTGAGTAAAAACTGAGTAAATGTTAACATTTATAAATGTTAATATATAAATCTTACCTAAATGGGGAGGGGGCAAAAACTAAGCAAACATTGAACTTTAGTGATTAAATATTTAGGATTAAGTATAATGACATGTAATTTAAATCTGAACAATAAGATGGAAAGTTATGGAGTATGAATGGATACATAGTGTAGTAAAATGCTTGTGGCACGATGTAGGTGAATATTCAGAGGTTTGCTGTAAGCTTGATTGTAATGATGTACTTACTATGCCAGAAATTTGAAGGACATAGTAGGAGACATATTTTACTACTGTGGTTGTAATACCAGCTTTAAAAAAAACTTGGGAAAGAAAGCAAGGTGACTATTTGTGACTATACTGGAGAAGTCACAAAAAGAAAATTATAACCTCTGAATTTTAAACCCCAACTTAAGTTATTATCAAGGAATTAGAGTGCATCTTTAATAATCCCCCAATATTC
Source organism: Mellivora capensis (assembly GCA_004024625.1). NCBI lineage: Eukaryota > Metazoa > Chordata > Mammalia > Carnivora > Mustelidae > Mellivora > Mellivora capensis. The sequence continues at coordinate 43,391 of PISX010015069.1, read as the reverse complement.
TCTAATTTCTTTTATCTGCAAGGATGACTTTACTGATAATTGCACAGTAAAATCTATTACTTTGTATTGCAGAATTACAACATAAGCTGAATTCACAGATTTGCTGCATTTGTCTTGTCATAAACAAGGCATTGATAGAGACAGAGTGAGGTTCTGAAAGATTAGTGGGACTAGCTGGATGGACTTGGAGTAGGTTAAAACTCTTGAAACGGAGTCTTTCTGACTCTGTTCAGAAATATCCTGACTTACAATATCAAGAAGCTTAGCCTGTCCCTTCTCCACCTAAAAATCCCCTAATAAATTCACTGCTGGAATAGCTAGTGGGGTTTTAATTTCATGACACCACACTCAAATACACAATTCTGATCTTTTATTCTTCGTAAAACTTTCAAGACATAGGGCAAAAAAGTGATAATAATTACCCATTTTCTCCTAAAAATCTTGCTGTTGTTTATTCCTTACTTCCTGAGCATATCACAGGGTCAGACTTTGCTTAGGAATTTATTATGTTAAAAAAAATATCCCAAACTTTGGTAGAGAAAATCTTTTGATATAGTATTGACAACACACGATCTGTATTTTTATGCCTTTTGGGGAATATTTTTCTTACAGTGACAGCAGCGGTTTGCAAAGCCAATTCCTCAATTCGACTCATTACCTTCTGTCCAATTTCAGACCTCTTCTTTTATTTCCTATCATCACCATTACAAATATGTAGAACAAGTGCTGGTAAAAATTTTATGAAGATTCATTAAATATTTTATACTTGTAGGTTTAAAGGCTTTGTGGTCCCTGGTAGGACTATTCAAACTCTACCACCATAGCACAAAAGCATCTATGGACAATACGTAAACAAAGGGGCATGGTTGTGTTCCAATAAAACTTTACAAAAACAGGCAGCTGGCCCCAAGGAAGTACTAGGCTTACTCCTGATGTAAGCACTATGCCCAATAATAATTTTTAGCTTCTATGCCTAATCAAATTCCTAATTCCAATCAGTTCAGTAACATTTACTGAACGCATGCTATTTACCTGATGTGATACAAATCTTATTTCCACAGCAAATTTCATGTCTACCACTGTATACTGTTTAATTAAACAAGAAAGCCATTGGACTGAGGTAGATTTCATGCTGATCAAGTCAACCCAAACCCGTGCCTTAAGGTTAAAAATGGAAACCTAAGGATAACCAGTCACAAACCACCAAGTAGACATTCTTAAATAATATAGCCACTTCAGCAAGAGGCCATCAAATGATTTCCTTGATTTGCTTCTTTATTAAATCTTTCCCCTAGTTCCTCCCCTAGTTTCCCCTAGATCCCCTGTCCTCCTCAGGGACACTGTTAACCACTTCCGGTTTGGCTATGCCCAGTTCAGATGAATTTTTGCTCAAATAAACTCTCAAAATTTATAATACGCTTAGGTTTTTCTTTCAACAACACTCTTACGGTATCATTTTCTTTCTTTTTTTTTTCAAGTTTTTATTTAAATTCCATTTAGTTAACAAATGGTGGTATTAGTTTCAGGTTTATGGTCTCATTTTAAAGAGGCTCCTACTTAGTCTTCTTATTTCTTCCAACACTGTCCAGATTGTATTTGAAAAGATTTGTTATCTCAGATATTTTGTACACCACCGACCATGTCACCACAGCTCAATTCATGGGTAAAGAGGGTTAAAAAGAAAACCACAAGCCCCCAAATGGAGTCATTTACATTAAAGCCCCATGTCAGTAAGCCAAAACTTCATGCCTAATCTAACTGCAGTTTCAATGGCCTCAGGAATATAACATTTCACCAGCCAAACTGGACTTTCTGGGTCAACAGCAGAGGTAATTCACTGATAAGCCCATTCCATGCCCAGAGGAGGTGACCTTGCCTAAAATAATGCATAGTTTGCTAATAACTTCCTTTTTCCTCGCTCTGTCTTTAAAAACCTTCCATCCCTTTCTGCAGTTGGATAGCGCTCCTTTCTATTTGCTGGATAGGATGCCACCCAGTTCATAGATCATTTCATGAAGCCAGGTATATCTTTAAATTTACTGTTGAATTACTTTAAATTTTGCTTTTTAACAAGAGAGAACTCATACCACGTCTTAGAGGCCATCTGGCTTCCATTGTTATAGTCTTATTATAGAAGAACACAAACACCTGAGCAAGCATCATTGTACAATTACCCCCACTGTTGTTTTCAGAAAGGTCATTATCTCTAATATAAATGGTATTTTTCAAAAGAGATAATTTAAATGCTCTTACATGAATACGTAGTTCATGCACACATGTAATAATTGGCCCTTGCCTCAGCTGTTCATGATTCTGGTAATGTAATGCATTTCTCCTTTGGTCCTACTGATGGCAGCTGCCAGTATCTTCATTTGATAAAAAATACTAGAAGCAACAACACTGGATGCTGATTTTTTTGTTAATGAAGAGAGAGCCCTAAGATCTGACTTATCCAGAATCATTTTTATTTGGCAAAACTTGGTCTGCTTTGGGTTGAGGAAAAAAATCTGATTTTCTTACTTCTCTTGTCCTATCCTAAAGGGAAAAATAAATCAAAGAGGTGAATAGAGCTATCTGATCATCACACAATGCCCATGCTGCCTTTCTGCCGCTGACGAGGATCAGAAATGGCCATTTGTAATACTACAGGCTCTTCTGAAACTGGTCAACCTGATTGCATTTGTATTGAGTTTGCTTTACATAGTCACCTCATTCCTGCTCAGTCAGCTCCGTTGGGGAAAATTCTGTATGTCTCCAAGTGTTGATATGCATTAAATGTGGCCAGGAAGCCAGGGTATTAATCAGATAAATACATTGCCTTTGGAAAAAGTTTTTCCAGATTCTTCTCTTACAATTCCCTTCCCCATTATCCCAGTCACTTGGATGAATTTCACTCATATGCTACAGAAGGGACTTAAGGCTCAGGTGTGGGCTGGAAGACTCGTAACTGCAATTGGTCAGTGTGCAGTAAAAGGCTTTACAAAGAGTCATTGCTCACAAGACGTGTGCAGGCATTACTACCCTCCTGGAGGCACCTTCTTTCTGTTATCCTGGATCCTCTAATTCCAGAGGGAATGCTTTTTAGGCACAAAGAGATAGGCACTGAGCAGCATGTGTTAGTAGTTTTCTACTTCATCGCTGCATGACCTTGAAAAGTATCACTTTTCTCATTTACAAAAGAGAGCCAGCCCCATGGGATAGATAGGACAAGCAATAGAAAAGACCATGAATGGAATGTAAATATGATAGCCCACCTCACAGGTATGCTCAGTACGAGGTAGATATTATAAAAGCTATTTTAAAAGAATCCTAAACCTGGAAGGGGACTTTTGGGGAATGTAGTCTTTTGGTTTCAATGACAGGTGGCGACAACAGAGCAACTGGGCATTGCTTGCCTCAAACACAGATTTGCAGGCTTTTGCTGCCCACAGTGAATTGGATTATTCTAGGTTTGCATGTTGAAAATCTTCTGAAGAGGATTCTGATGAGCAGTTGGCTTTGTGAAACACTACCACCTTAACCCCAACTTTTCCTCTTTTTTTTTTTAAAGATTTATTTATTCATTTATTTGACAGACAGAGATCACAAGTAGGCAGAGAGGCAGGCAGAGAGAGGAAGGGAAGCAGGCTCCCTGCCGAGCAGAGAGCCCGATGCGGGGCTCGATCCCAGGACCCCGGGATCGTGACCTGAGCTGAAGGCAGAGGCTTTAACCCACTGAGCCACCCAGGCGCCCCTTAACCCCAACTTTTCAAGCTCAAATCCCTTTCAGAGCCTCTCTACTCGTATTCTAGCTTTTCTTTAGAGGTTTCCGGAATAAGGAACTTGCTCCCTCTTGGGTGTGTTTGACAGGTGTGAAAAGTGCTCCTTTTCTGAAAAACAAAAGCTGCCTCCAGCTGCTAGTTCTAATCCTTGGAGTCATGAGGGAAAAAAATAACCCATCTTCTCATTAGAAAACCCTGAAGTTACTTGAAAAGATTTATCTTCCCCGAGTCTTCTCTGTCATATATGGCCATGCGTCCTGACAAAGCCCATGTCCCAGAATCCCGGCATCCATTTTACTAAATGTTGCCAAGTATACTCCCACTGCTAGAGTTCCAGTTGCCTTATCCTTACTCTACTCTGATAACTGCCCCCCTTAGAAGTTTTTTTTAAATGTCTTATTCTTTCTCAAATGCATAGGGAATATGTTCTTTGTTTAAACTTTTGCAAAGTGTCTCAGATCTTTTTTATTTATGCAGTCTTCATGTCCTCAATCATCATGTAATTTGTTCAAGATCAAGAATATTATTTATTCAGAGAACCCAAAGATTTAGAATGGGATAGAGTTGCAGATGTTTAAAATACAAGTAGTACAAATTTCTACCCTTGGACCCATTTTACAGGAAAAAACATCAAAGATCCTAGTAAGCTAAGTGATTTTTCTCCCGTCTTCCAGTACAAAGGCCACTTTCACAAGTGAGGCTACATTTGTGGATGGCATAGAACTCAGGATAGCATTCTGCAGACTTGTTTTTCTATTCATCATAGCCTTCTTTTCTTTTTTTAAGATTTATTTCTGAGAGAGTGCGAGAGAGCCAGAGAGCAATAGTGAGGAGGGGAAAGGAGAGGGAGAAGCAGACTCTCCTCTGAGCAGAGAGCCCCATGAGGGGCTAGATCCCAGTGCCCTTGACCTCATGATCCAAGCCAAAGGCAGACACCTAACAAACTGAGCTATCCAGTTGCCCCACCAAAGCCTTTTCTTAGCTAAATTTCTAAAGCCAGATATTTCACCTACTACTCCTGAAGAAACATTAAGAGACCTTGCAATTTTAGCTTGGCATTCCTGCATAGTAACAAAGAGTGGGAGATAGTAAAGGATTTCAAGAGAGAGAGCCACAGAACAAGCAAGCTGACCTAAGAGAGTCTTTTTAAAATAGGGGGGAGAGGCCAGAGGGGAGAAGCAATTTATGCATGTCCTCATTGGAGGAACCCCTGAAGCTTTTGCCAGCTGCAGGTCCTCGGCCTGGACTTAAGTCCCTCCTCATGGGGCACTGAATCTTTTGGCATTCTTTGAAAGGAGCCAAGACCATTTGACAAGTCTCAATTGCTCATTTGCATATTAACCCAACCAATCCCAGCTGTCCTTTCAATCCCTGTTTTGCATACAGAAACTACATGACTTTTTGCCTTAAAATTCTGCCCTCTGTCTTCCTGGAAATATACTTCAGATTTCTAACCTGAATTTGAATTTGTATCTCCTGGATTGCAATTCTAATTACCCCAACAACTGCCTCTTTAAATTTTCACTGACTACTCTCTTAGTTGACAAGGTAAATGCTGCTTACTCATTTGAGCAGGAATTACAGGCTCCACACTGCCTGCCTGTACAACATAGGCATTTGATTTTACCTTACGTTCTCTTCTACACACTTTTTTTTTTTTAACTGAACTGTAGGTTAACCTTATGCAATACCCAGAATTGGCATGTGCATACACATATGTTACCGATATTTATAGATTGAGTTAGCTCACATCCCTAACAAGAGAAGTAGTAACATAGCTTTAGTTTGGAGCCATTTCCAGTATCAGCCTGCTGGCTTTAAATCTCTGTCTTAGCACTGACAAGCTCTGCAATATTGGGCAAATCACTTAATCTTCCTTAACCTGGTTATTTCAGCTGCAGAATGGACAATGTAACATTAATTGAGAAGCTCAAATGAGAAAATGAATGAAAACTTTTAGCTAAGGGTTTAATAAACTTACTATCCTTATTTTATACAGCTGGGTACCAGGACCCATGTCTCCTGGAACCAAAATAGGTTTTGGTTTTATTTGGTTCTATTTGTACTGTGCCATCCTACTCTAACCTCTTTTCTCATGGGTCTTCCTAGTCCACGTTTTCTGGAGCTTCACAGGAGAAAACCTCACCAGGGCTGTTAATGGATCCTGATGAAACCCTGCAACTACTCACCAACTGCCCCACCCCAGAACTCCTTATAAGGTAAATGTGCAGAAGGCTCTATCTGTGAGAGAACCCACCCATCATATAAAAAGTCTGGGCTGTAAGTAGGATTGACTTCTTTGATGACCATCTTGTAACAAGTGGTAAGGAATAAAAAATGCAGAAATCAAATCACATGATTTGTTAGGTAAATGATGACTTGGGATTCCATCTGATGACTTTCACAAATCCTAGAGTGTTCCACAATGTAAGGGCTACCCAGAATATGGCTTTCTTCTGTGACATCATCAGTGAGGAAAATTCACTTATAAAAGACCTGCACTACTCAGCATCTCCAGGCCCAAGAGCAGTGAGGTATCTTTAAACTTCACATTCTCAACAGCAATCCCTTCTACTTCTAATCTTTTCTCCTTTTTCCTCTTCTCCCCCTCCTCCTTCTCCTTCTTCTTCATCTTTAAGGATGAGGATTTTGAGGGCTATGTGGCTGTGGGATGAGCAGAGATGTCATTTATTTTAAGACAGCATTTACTAATGATTCAGGAACACTCTGGAAAGAATCAGCTAAAAGTTCCTCATAAACATTTTTTCAGCTTAATCTTTCCTCATCTGCTTCAGAATATTTGGGTTAATATTTTGAAAATGAAAGCAAAATTCCTGAGTTTATCCAAGATCTTCTAAATTGAAACCTTAGGAGCAAATCCCAGAAAGATGGGTTTAAATGTATATTTACAAACCTCCTAGGTAATATTGAAATACACCAAATTTGAGAATTACTATATCAGGAGTTAGAGAAATATGCTACCATATGAGGAAAGAACTGGGCTCACCACAGCAACTAGTGTTACTAGAAACTTAAGTGGAAGGAATACAAAGTGGGCCCAGCTCTTAAGGGTGTGGAAGCTGCTTTGGCTCTAAGAATTTAAACAAAACAAAACTGAAAAGTATATGAACAAAGGAACTCCCACGAAGAATGCTAAAATGAATTATGCTCATTTAAGTGATAAATGATGTAGGGTTTTAGTGATTGACAAGTGAACATAGATGGTGATGGTTTGGGAAAGAAGTGGGAAGATAAGAGGTCTTAACATGTGGTCAGGATTTAGATGGGATGGATGAACGAGTACAAAGATTTTGTGGCAGGAGAAGAAACACTGAATAAATGGGCAGTGGTGATAAATACAGGGTTTAGACTAACAAAGAGCTGAGAGAATGTGTTGAGGATAAAGGCACACAATTTTGTTCCTGTCTGAAAGTAGTGATGGTGAGGTCTGAGATCCAGTAATAGACCCAGTAATTTTGAAGTGCATTGTTATGTTTTAGAGAAAAGGTCATCTCTTGGTCCAACATGGAGAGCATACATGTTTTTCTGTAACAGTTAAATATGACTAGGCATTTGACCAACAGAATCCCTTGTCCCCACCAAAGACATGGTTTGGAAATATATGGACCAATTTCACTCTGGGCAAAAAGGGATGGTAAATATATCCATGGCAGAATGAATCATTTTGTGACAGCAATGCAATCCTATTTAAAGAACAAGGGGAAAGTGAAAAGGGGAAAATAAGTTGAAAGTCAGAGATTTATCTGTCTCTGTTTATTTCTTTAGTTGTGTCTCAAAGGACCACTCCTCTGCTCTGGAAACCCAAGCAGCACCTCTCTGGCAATCCATGTGTGCCACAGAATCAACCTACAAAGCAGTTTTATAAAATATTGTTGCTGAAATGGGAACTGGCAGCCTCATTCATTTTAAACAAGACTAAAACATAGAATCACATTCTTTCTCAAGGCTTTATACTGCATTTAATATATCTTATGCTAAATCCCAGATTGGTAGGAAAAAAATCACAGGTTAAACTCATGTTCTTGTGTGTATACACACACACACACACACACACACACACACACACACACATACTAGTACACACACACACACACACAATCTAGTAATGTTAGAAAAATAAAGTTTTTGCCATTCCTTTTTTTTTTCCCCTCCATCCTGGAACCAGGTCAATGGTTCACGCTGCCCTGGAACTGTTCCAGGTGGCTGGACAGCATCTAAGACATTTGTGGACAAGATTTGGCTGCTAAGGAGTTTTTGAGATCCTACTCAAATAGCTCAGTGGCAAGGAAGGTGTTTCATGAGAGAGATCTTCAATGGGCATAAAAGACTTGCATATTATAGCAAAGCTAAAAGTCTCCATAATTTTGGAGAGGTATTAGCAGCCTTACTTCATGAGTTATTTCCCACCGTAGTTTAAATTAGGATATCCAGGTATATACACTGAGTAGAGTGTATGTCATTATTTTAGGTATGGAACCTGGAATCCCCCCTCTTTGGTTTAAAAAAATAAGCCCTCACTTCTCTCTGAGCAACTGCATCTCCTTTAATCTCAAGTTGTGTACTTTGGTGGAGCTGGCCCCACTTGCAGAGAGAGGCATGTGGTGGTGATGTAGGCTTGGACATCTCCCTTGGCCACAAAATTGTATGTATAGGCAGTTATGGAACCAACCTGGAACCAATGAACCTAATCTTAAGATGTGATCAGGATACCCAAAAGAAGGGCATGCTTTTGTTTTTCCTTTTCCTCCTGGAATTTCTGTTGTCTTTCTTTCATCATTCAGTGAGAACCTGTCTGAGAATGGGGCCAATACAGAGAAAGTGGAGCCCGCATATATAGAGAAAAAATGATGTACTACTGGATTCATGCTACACATGAAGATAAATTTTATTTGATTTTTTAATGTATGTTCTTGAAAAAATTGGTTTTATTTTAAGCCACTGAGGTGGGATCCAGTGTAAACTGGTATGTGTCAGTTGTAATCTGGCAAACGTTTGTTCCCGGCTGCCCAGGCAGGGAGAGGAAGTGGAATGAAAGTGGAAGTCAAGTTCCAGTTTGTAGTGTTTAGAAAACACTCTCATGTAAACGCTCTGTTATGCCAATTTCATGCTATTGGTATGATGTCACTGAACATGGACCTGGAAAGATATGTGTATAATTGGCTCTTGCAAGTTCATAGGAGCTGTCTTTAACAACATCGCACTTTTTTTTTTCTCCATCTGTAAAATGTTGTTGTGACATGATAATACTTGGAATACTTCCTCTTTAGTTTGTCAGCAGGGGATGAAGAATAACATTCCCATGAAAACTTTAGGAGGAATATATTTAGACACTCAAACTATTTTATAAAACTCTTATTTTTTTTAAAGATTTTATTTATTTGTTAGAGAGAGAGAGAGCAAGAGAGCGAGCACAGGCAGAGTGGCAGGCAGAGGCAGAGGGAGAAGCAGGCTCCCTGCTGAGCAAGGAGCCTGATGTGGGACTCGATCCCAGGACGCTGGGATCATGACCTGAGCCGAAGGCAGCCGCTTAACCAACTGAGCCACCCAGGTGTCCCAAACTCTTATTAATGAAAGGTAAGATGTGTTAAGAACACAAGCATAGAGGCCAGACAGACGGAAGAGATCTGTGGCATTTAGGTTTTTTTTTCTGTCCCTGTGGGAACTTGCGTTAAGTTTTCCGAGTCTCATTTTATACATCTATGAAAAGAGGAATATACTAATACCTAATACATGAGGTTGATAAGAGAATTAAATGTGATACTCTCTATGAAAGGATTTAGCATAATGCCTAGAACATAGTAAATGCTTAATAAATATTATTGATAATTATCATAAAGGTAAATAAACCACCCACTATTTTTTTCTTTTCTTCCTATTCCAGGGGTTCAAATAGCCATGTGGTAATTCATTGGATATTCTCTCGTGGGTTACTGATATTTTGCTCATCTATCTTCTACTGTTTTTCTTCAGATGGAGTGTTTTTTATTGATCTGTTTTCATTATCACTGGCCTTATCTTCTTTTGCTGCTCAATTGGCTTTGAACACCATCAGTATGTTTTCAATTCATGTATTTTACTTCGAGATTCTAGAATTTCCATTCACTTCTCTTACAAGCAATTACTCTATCTGTTGATTTTAACTTGAGATCTTTCATTTTCTGATAACTTAACCCTAGTGTAATACTGACACTTCTTTTTTGTTGTTGTTGACTGCTATTTCTCTCAATTCAGTAACTTTGCTCTGTTTCTTCACATTCCTAGAATATTTGGTATACTGGAGAAAATTGTGTACTGGATATGTTAAATTGTACATTCTGGCTTCAGCTATTTTCCTCTGAGGAGACTTCACTTTTATTCTAATAAACAATTATTAGTTAATCACACTTAAATTATTCTTAGGTTTATACTCTGTAAAGGTTTTTGTTTTCCTACAGATTTTCCCTTAGTCTTATAGAAACTAAGAATTCTTAGTTTGAGGAATCTTGTCTTTATTCCTAAGGCTTAGGAACCCTCTGAAGTTTCAATGGAAATCCATGTTTTTAGCCCATATGTGATTTAGTAGGACTCAAACCCCAGACTCCCCTTCTACCTGCTGTGGTATAAGCAGCTCAAATTTCTGCTCAGCCCTTTCAGTTTTGCACTTAACTACTTGCTGCTGGGTTCTTTGAGAATTTTTCCCCATGCAAATGAAATGCAAGGGTCATCTGCTGTGGGTTTGAGGTATGTAAATTTGAGGGCTGCCCCAACTGTGGCTCTTTCCTTTTTAGGATTGTTCTCTCCACTTCCAGCCACTATTTCAGCTGCAGTCTCTGTCTTCTATCACATCAAACTAGTAACCCTGCCGTTTACAACATGAGTTGTATTCCACAGTAATGCAGAGTGCCCCAAGGATAAAATCCATAAAACACAGATCTCACACAATGCCATTTCCTCCCTTCAGAGTTCAAATGACCTCGGGTCTTTGCCTGCTTTTTGTCATTCTCTAGTATTGCAAGCAGTATTTTTTAATAATTTTTCCAGAGTTCTAAATTTTTATTTAAGAGGGGTTAATATAAGGTACTTTATTTTAGCATTGTTGGAACTGGAATACACTCATTCCCTTTTGATTTCTATCATTTTTAGTATGTCTATATGTTTCTCATCTGCTACAATCCCTCCTTCTTGTATTCAAGAAACATGGTATTTGAAAAATATTTTTCTCTGGGGATACCTGGGTGCTTTAGTTGGTTAAGCATCAGGCTCTTGGTTTCAGCTCAGGTTATGATCTTAAGGTCATGAGATTGGGCCACTGCATAGGCTGCATGTTTAGTGTGGATTCTGCTCATGATTTTCTCTCCCTATTCCTCCCTCTCTGCCTACAGCCTCTCTCAAATAGATAGATAGATAAGAATCTTTTAAAAATTAAAATAAAAATATTACCTCTGGGGTGCCTGGCTGGCTCAATCAGCAGAGTCTTAATCTCAGGCTCCTGAGTTCAAGACCCACACCAGGCAGAGAGCTTTCTTAAAAACAAACAAACAAACAAGCAAGCAAAAATACTATCTCTGGCATTTCTGGTGACTTAATGCATAAGGGCATAGCTTATACTTAATTCTTCAGATGAATAAAATTTTCCAAAAGTATAACTATGTCAGTAGTTATTAAATGGCTCTCTTTGATAAACATTTGCTTCTAATTGCACTTAAATAATTTTTGGTAATGAGTTTGGTTTATGTAAGTACCAGTTTTTCTTACCACTAGAAACAAGAATTCTATCTTTTTATTATGATCTAGCATCCTTTTAACTAGCTCCTAAAGAATGGGTTCCTAAGGGGTTTGGGTGGAGCAATAACTTCACTTGTGGTATATCTGGGGTGTAGAGGTGGCTGATAATCATCATGTTCAGGACTTATTCCTTGAAATCAGGGACATCTGATCCTGCTAATAGATAATCTGGAAAGCAAGACAGAAGCAGGTTTAGGCCTTCAGAAAACTGGTGGCATTTTTGGTAGTGTCAAGCCAGGTTTCCTTTTATGCAAATTCTAGTTTGGCTTGTGCTTTTCTAGCAATCCATGCTTCCCCAGTCACCCTCAGTAAACCTGGGCTTTGCCCCAGCTATCTCCAGCTGCCAAATGTAAATCAGCTCAGGCTACTGAAAAAAAACCACCACCAACAACAAAAACAAACACTAAGAAAAAGAGCAGAAAAAAAAAACTTCAAAACTCTCTACCCCACTGATTTATGAGAAGCTATAGTTTTTTCACATTCCTTGTTATATAAAAGAATGCATCAAACCTGCACCATATAAAACCTACACGGAATAAAAGTTCAATTATTCAGACCAGAAGGGAAGCTCTTATCTCAGCTGTGATCTTAATTAGGATTGATTTGAAATCTAGCTAAGAGTTTTCCTTGACACAAGCAGAGAGGGAGAAAGGTCTGAAGGTGTCAAAAGGACTTGATGGGGTTCAGAATACTTTTCCACTTGGGATTAGCAGGGGAAAATGATCATAATTTTACCTCTTTCTGTTTTGTTTAGGATATATGCACTCTGGTACCAAAATTTGGACTATACTATGCTATCTGGCTCCTTTCAAGTAGAAGTCTGAATTAGTATTCTTCAGAATTCTGTGTGTTAACAGTGACTTGAGCTCTCATCCTGCTTTCAGAGAACCTCTAAAGTCAGGTGTCACTGTACATGTTTTATGTTTTCTAAGTAAAGGAATTTAAGAGCTACTTTGGAGACAATAGGAAATGAATTTATGATCACAAACACGCAGTCTGTGGTATCATTGGGCATCCTGGTTTTATCGTTTGTTTCACTTTTTGTTTGTGATGATTCAGCTGTAGGTGACCTGACGCATATGAATGTGGGCATATGATTTTCAAATCCATCACTTACATGTGTATACACCACACATCAGGCTCCCCAGTCATTAATTCATTAATATCGAGTTAACAATAAATGCAGGGCACAAGAGGTAAGTTGGACAAAGCTAGATTTGGTTAGAAGGGATAGCTATTTATGACGGTGGGAAATGCAAATGGTTCTATATAGCTTTCCAAATCAAATATTTTCCCCTTGATGATTTCACACTGGAGCCAGATTTTATCAATAAAGATTATTTCTCTTGGTTAAGTCATGGTTTCTTTGAACAAGCATTCTTTAAACTGGTTGGGATGGCAGTGGGGAATTTGAAATAAGAAAGTGACCACTTTATTTTTTGATATGTTTGAGTTACCTGTAGGCACTCAGATGTGTATGTCAGGTGGATCTATCATCTGGACTGGGGGATTGGGGATAGAGAATTTTGTTCAGAGGGTCTGCCTCTACAAGGCAGCAGAAATCACAGATACTGATATAACTAGTTAAGGAGAGATTTAAAAGGAAGATCAATTGATTAAAGCGAGCCTATGAAGCAGATAATATTATTGTATTTTCAAGAGAAAAAATTAATCCCATGGTATTTACTCAATTTTTATATGATTAGTAAGTCATGAAGCCAAAATTAGAAACAAGTTCTCTTAATCCAAAAATATTTTTAAAAGATTTATTTATTTTAGGGCACCGGGGTGGCTCAGTGGGTTAAAGCCTCTGCCTTTGGCTCAGGCCATGATCTCAGGGCCCTGGGATCAAGCCCTGCTTGATCTCGCCTCTCTGCTCAGCGGGGAGCCTGCTTCACCCTCTCTCTGCCTGCCTCTCTGCCTAGTTGTGATCTCTCTCTCTCTGTCAAATAAATAAATAAAATATTTTAAAAAAAGATTTATTTATTTTTAGACAGAGAGAAAGAGCATGTACATGAATACAGGGCAGGGGCAGAGAGAGAGAAAGAATCCCAAACAGATTCCACACTGAGTGTCTTGATCTAATGACCCTGAGATCAAGACTTGAGCTGAAATCAGAAGTTGGACATTCAACTGACTCCACAACCCAGGTGCCCCAATCCAAAAATACTTTTATTTTTTTAAGACTTTATCTATTTATTTGACACACAGAGAGAGACAGTGAGAGAGGGAACACAAGCAGAGGGAGTAGGAGAGGGAGAAGCAGGCTTCCTGCCGAGCAGGGAGTCTGATGTGGGGCTCAATCCCAGGACCCTTGGATCATGACCTGAGTCAAAGGCAGATGCTTAACGACTGAGCCACCCAGGTGCCCCCCAAAAATACTTTTATTAAGCCATACTTTCTTTCTTGCACATGGCTATGTGTCAAGGGCCAACCATGTGCTCATTATGTGGAAGGCATATAAGGATAAGAAAACAAGAATAAGGGAAGAGCATTTGATCTGCCAGAAGTCAAACTGACACTATATTTTTCATAAATTTGGAATAAGTCTCATGATCTCCATTTCCACCATTCCTCTCACTTAGGACTTTCATTGTGCTATCTGTGGATCCTGAGAGCTTTCCAGTAATTTCCTTACCCAGACTTGGTCACCTCTTTTCCAAATCCTGGTCTGTACACCCTTGCCGGATTATCTCCTGAAGAAGCCAAATGTTTTATTTTGTCAAAGAGAAAACATTGAACCTTTCAGCCCAAAATTCAAGTTTCTACTTGGTCTAGCCTAACCATGCCCTCCAGTTATATTTCAGTCTTATCCCTAAGATAATATATATAATTTTTCCTTCCAGACTAATCATATCTATTCTATTTTTGTTATCTATTGCTTATAATCATACACCCCAAATTTAGAAGCCTGAGCAACAACAATCACTTACTGTTATTGTTTCTCATTGCTCTTGGGGCTGTCTGAACTAAGCTAGGCATTCATTGATTGGTCTTCTCATGGGGCTGAAGAGAGGTGGCAGCTTGAGGTCTTCTTTATTTACAGATATGGTATGTGAACTGGGAAGATTTGAAGATCTGGGGGATGAATCAGCAAATCTCCTAAGGCATTTCCTCTATGTCGTTTCTCCATGTCGTTTTCCTCTATGTCATTTCTCCATGTGTTCTCCCTAGCATGGCACCTTCAGTTCAGCCAGAGTTCTAGATGGCAGCTTAGAGTTCCTAAGTCATGCATACCATGAAAGAGAGAACCAGACAGAAACTGGAACACCATTTATGATTTAACCTTGAAGGTTATGCAGCATCATTTTGCCACATATTATTTGTTATAAGCAAGTCACTTAGGCCAGGATATACTCAAGGGTATGGAATTAGACTCCACCTCTTGACTGGAGATGTGTAAAAGTGTTATATCCACATATATATAATATGTATTATATGTAATAATCTGTAATTTCTAGATTCTGTATGAATAGAGATACCATTTCCCAAGAGTACCTCATTTTTCTACTCATCTAAATCCTATTTATTTTAACATCACAGTTGACTGTCACTTCTTCTAAGAAAACTTCACTTATCACAGAAGCCACTGGTGATGTCAGAACTACTTTCTTCAACATTTTTTGTTGGTTTGTTTGTTTTCTTCAGCATTTTTTACAGCATGCCATACTATGTATCATTTTCATGTGCATGTCCTAACCGCCCCCCACCATGAGAAAAATATAGTGCAATCTTAAGAAGAACATCTCTGAATGGCTAACTCATTGATTAATTCAGGTATTGAGTGCCATTTATTATATCAATAATAAAAATAGAAATTACTACATAATTGATAAAAACATAGACCTTAATTATCTGGCAGAGTGGGGCTCTAGGTAGAGGCTCATGTTTGGGGATCAGGAAACCTTAGCTCTAACAGAAACTTTTGACAGGGCAAATCCCATCTATCCTGAGTCCCAACTCTTGTACAATCGTAAAATTCAAATAAGATCTCTCGGGTGACTTACAGAAGTAAAACCAATCACCCTCCAACTGCACTGTTATTTTTTATATGATATTCCTTTTGAATGCAGCAAATATGGGAGCCTATAACAGACTTCAGAGTCCTCAGGCTTTTTTCATGGTAACAGGGTGGCAGTAGCTTAGAGAAACCTCTGATCTTGGTAAATACGTATTAAAATAAAGGGTCTCTCAGAGCCCCTGGAGGAAAACTTTATCAGGAAACCAATTAGTTGAGGTCCAACCCTTGACTCTCTTCTGTTAAGAACTTGAAAACTACTACCTTATTTCCCATTTTATTTTCTTAACCTGTAATTAATTACTGTCCATTATGAATTCCCAGACCACAGGAAGCATTTATCTGCAACATTAGGTCACTTGGAAGAAAGATTTTATCTGTGAAGTGAGGATGCTGAGTGATTAAAGAATCTCAGGAAAAAACATCCTAACTCCAGAAATAGTTCCCTGATTTGGGAAACAATCAAAGACATCCTGTCATCCATCCATAGAGAACCCTTTTATCATGATCGTGTGGGTCAGTTGAGAAGAGCAGGTGCTCCTGAAATAAGTGAATTCTGGGTGGTGGGGAGGTTGTCAGGTTTTGGCCTTGATTCTGAAATGTGTCTGACCCTTTCCCACCAAAAAAGAACTAAATAAAGATGGATGCACTTAAAAATCTAGGGTTATGACAAATCAGAGTAATATTTGTTAAATAGAGAATTTTATTCAAATTTGATTGTTGAATCTTGGCATCTTAGAATCTTTAGGTTTTAGAGTCTTTATTACTTTTTACCTACCTTACATGAAGACCAGGCTATTGATATGCATTAATGCATTTAATGCCAACCATGAGGTTAATATTGTTACCCTGTATTTAAGAAGAGAAAATAAGGTGCAAAGAAGTTAAGTATTTTTAAAAATCACAGATTATGGTAGAGATTTGATTTGAATCTATGATCTGATATTCCAAAATATATATTCATTCTACCATACCTTATGTTTACAAATATACACCAGTTAACACATAAATCACGTGTGTTATATAAAACATTTATCCTACAGAAGAAAGGGCATGCTGGAACATGGGGGCTGGGGGGGAGTTCTTTCCCAGACATCAGTGAATCCTGCCCGCATTAGGTGGAGAAAACTAATGCTCGGAAAAATGAATTGGGAAAAGTTCGCGTCACTTCAAAGCAATCCTTTACTTCCAGTTTGGCCCTCCCTTTCTCCAGTGTATTTAGTAGCTATTTAGATGTGTTTCAGTGCTTTAAGTCTTTGAGAGACTTAGGATTCATTCACAGGATGACCAAAAGAGCATAATACCTGCAGGCCAGTGTCCCAGGAAAGCACAATGGGTATCAGTTGGTGAAATAAACAGAGAGCTGAAGTTGAAGTCACATTGTCTTTCTGGCTATAAATCATAATGCTACTTGGTAATTATTTGTTTATTTATTTTTTTAGAGAGAGCACATGTGTGTGTGAGCAGGGGATGGGGTAGGAAGGACAGGGGGAGAAGTAGAAGGAGAGAATCCTAAGCAGGCTCCATGTTCAGTGCAGAGACTGACACTGGGCTTGATCCCGTGACTTAAAGACCATGATCTGGGCCAAAATCAGGAGTTGGATGTTTTAATTGACTGAGCTACAGAGATGCCCCTGATACCTGGCATTTAAATTGCACTTGCTCCTATATGTATTTGTTAAATGAGTGGATGATTTAATGAATAAATATTTTTGCCTCCTGCCCCTCACTTCCCAAGTACATTCACTGAGCACCTACTCTATGCTGTGACTATAATAACTATAATAAGATTCTATCCTGTCCTCAGTGAGTGTACAGACTAATAAGAATTGGCAATGAGAAGGATTTTGTCTCAGATTCAACTTATATGAAAAAGAATGATTCAGAGGGAAGTTAAGAACAGGAAATGATCAGGACAGTATATTCACAGGATCCTAAATAAACTCTTAGCTCAATATTCCAGGAGCATTATCCCCATTAAAAAAATTTTTTTTAAAGATTTTATTCATTTATTCGACAGACAGAGATCACAAGTAGGCAGAGAGGCAAGCAGAGAGAGAGAAAGGGAAGGAGGCTCCCCGCCGAGCAGAGAGCCCAATGCGGGGCTCGATCCCAGGACCCCGGGACCATGACCTGAGCCAAAGGCAGAGGCCTTAATCCACTGAGCCACCCAGGCACCCTGCATTATCCCCATTTTTGAGGTGAGGTTATAGAGGCACAGAATCTAAGAAACTAAGTGTCTTTTCCCAATCAAAATCCTCCTAGCTGATAAAGGAAAACTGAAAATCCATCATCAGGTATCTATGACATTGCTACATATTCTTTCTCAAAGATTAGAAAATATAAAAACAAAAGTATAAACAAAAAGATCCTCTTAAAATAACTTATGGAGCAATAAACACATCATACCAGCTCATGTCTGGTTAAAATATTCAAAGACGATCAAATTTGAATTATGAATTATGACTCAAACAAATCTATTAATGCTGAGATAATTTAGAACTTTAGCATTAAAGATTCTTTTCACTGAAAGCAAAACTCTTTCCTGTTTGCAGATTCTACATCTTCCCCTACTATAGCCAGAAGGGACAATTGACAATCTTAGGGAGATATCAATATTTGCTCACACTATAGTGATAAGACTGAATCCTTGGGGTCCCCTTACTCCTGGCAGTAATCCCCACCTAAGGAGTTCAGTCCTGAGAATTTCCTAGCTTTGTAGTAAAAACAGACTGAGTGCTCAGCTTTGAGAAAATCAGGGTTCTTGGAACCTTCTAAGACTTTCAATGCATTTTCATCATAAGCCTGACATCATGAGCCTGACACCACCTCCTGGACAACCCCACCTCTCTTGCAATGAAAATTACTTATTTCCCTTTTCATAAAGCATGAAATGGACAGAGTATGTTAATAAATATTTATTCATGTTCTAGATATTTCATCTTGTGGCTCTCACACACAAAGAAAAAGGATAGGAGAAATAATTCCTGTTCTTAGGAAACTTTCCTCTGGCAAGCAATCATGTGTAGACTCCTTTAGGATAAGGAATGGATCTTTCATTTCCATATCTCCTGTGCCTAATAGACTGGGTTCAATAATTGCTTACTGAATAAATGAACAAATTATTCAATGTACATTCATTTGACATTATTTGACATTATACCATTATTCATTTATTTGACAAATATTTATTGAATTCTGTTTGGTAAAGATAATGACAGTCATAATAGTGGAAGACAAGGAGTAAGTTGTGGGCTGGGTTTATATGGGAAGAATTTATCAGCATTTTCTTGAATAAGTAGAAAAGTAGACATTAAAGGAAGGAATAGATGTGGCATGGAAGGAAGGAATGTCTTACATTATACACAAAAAGCCAGTTTGTAAAGTTTTGTAAATGAAAGAAAATGTTCCTCTCTGTTTCTAGTAGGCATTTTGAACCATCCTGTTGGTAGTAAGTACTACTCTCATTTGTTTCCCCATTAACATTTTGTTCTATTTTATTTCCTCGAGCTGCCTTATTATCCAGATTATTTAGTTTCTCTTCCTCAGAAACCTATAGTCTTGATTATTTATAGTGACTATTGGGAGTGTTTCCACCATTCATGTTTATAGTTAAGGGGTGATGAGCTACAAAGAAAAATATGAAGGGCACCTCAGTGGCTCAGTATGTTAAACATCTGACTCTTGATTTCAGCTTGGGTCGTGATCTCAGGGTCATGAGATTGAACCCCAGGTCAGTTTCTGTGTTGGACGTGGAACCTGCTTAAGAGCCCATGTCTCTGCCTTTCTCCCCCACCTCTAAAGAAACAAAACAAAACAAAACAAAAAACAAAAAAAGTATCAATAACAAAGTGCCTCCCCACATACCTGTCCCATCAAACCTTATCTCCAATCTCTAATTTCTTCCTATTGTCAAAAGCTCTGTGACTGTACTTCCTTTTCAAGGCTCACATTATCTACAGTCTTTCCTGACTGACCATGATTGAACACTTCTCTCTGAGAAGACATCTCTGGCTTTCAACCCAGTCTGAATTAGGTGTTCTGCATCCTTTGGCACTCGTACTCAAGTCAAAAGTTCACACTTCAGACATAGGTGGATCGAAAGTCTCAAATCATGCCAACAAAATCTATCCTTTTTTTTCCCTCTCTGTCACAATGTTAAGCTCACTGTGGAGAAAAATTCTTCATATTTTGGGTTCTGGTCCACCATCTCTGAGAGAAAAAAAAATGGCCTTCATTGAATTTGCTTTGATAAAAGTAACCCTGAATGCTTACACTGCCCAGGGCCTGGGTTGCGTGCTTACCCATAGTACTAGGATATACCTTTCACCCAACCTGAAATTAATGGACAGAAAATGGAGAATGATGATTTTGTGAGAGCATATTGAAGGGGGTGCAGGGTACAATCACCCAGAAGAAAGGATAAGTTAAACAATCAGAGGGTTCTAGATGGATGAAAGGAGAATAATCTTGAAAGTGGTAGACAACCCTACTTGATGCACAACACACACACACACACACACACACACACACACACACACACACAGATATCAGCCCTGATAACCTTAGTGGTCAATAAAAAAGTGCTTCCTCCTGTAGAGCTGTTCAGTTGGCAATTAACAAGAGGTCTTTGTTGAAATATGGTGGGTTTGGGATTAAATTAAATCTTAGTTTCTGTTGGGAGGGGCTAGACAGTACTACTTGTGGAACTGATCTTTCCTGAACAACTACCTTGATGCAAACATTTAGCCAGAGTGTTGTGGACCTTCTATTATCTCATTTAACTGGCACAACCATCTGGAACCGTCATCATCTCTGTTTCACAGAGGAAGACATAGTTTGTGATATTAGGTAGCCTGCTCCGAAGTCTCATAGATGGCAAATGGTCAAAGGAGGATTGGATCCTGGGTCTGTATTTGTGACACCTCTAGCTTATGCCATTGTGTCACAGAGACTGCATTCCCCGTCTTCTGTTTGGTTTGTAGGTACAGTTCCAATTTTCCATCTGGCATATAGACATACCCTTTTCTGTCAGTTCTTGTGTATAAACCTTTCTCACTCTTAAAAAAAAAAACAACACTGGTGCAGAAAATGAATCCCTTTTCTGCCAATGGAGGGTTCTTCCTCTGATGTTCACAGTATCTGGTGAAGCAGCCATGCTACTAATAGGCTGAAATCGCATAGCACTGGAAAGCCTAGTTGTCACTTTTCCCTAGGGGACTGACATGGAGGTGTACAGATGCAATCAGCTCTTGGGCAGAATTTTGACTTTATTACCGAGATGCGTCGGTAAGAATTTGAAGGCTTGTTTACATGGTCTGTTGCCTTCTTATGTGAACTATTGACCCTCCGTGCGTGTTGCCTAGGCAATGGACTGGGAATGAGGAATCCAAGATTTATTTGTACTGGTCATAAGCAGAAAAGGGACTTTTCCCAGCAAAGGTTTGATAAAAATAAATCAGCCTCAAACTGATCCTCTAGACACAAATTACTTAGGGGAGAGAGAAGTGGCTGATGGAAGGTTTAGCTAATACTGTAAATTTTATGAATTTGTTGTCCTTTAAAATAATGCATAAACAACTGATAGACAAGAAATGAGATACACAATGAGTTATAAACACAAATGAGTTCATAAAATATTTACCTGCAATGAAGTGGATTTGATACTATTTGACAATAAATATATATGAGTAGAGCACTCCACTGCAACCAGAATTCTTGTTTAATTTGTCCCCTGGAAAAAAATCTTTTTTTGAAATAAACCATTTTTGAGCCTTCCTAGGGACTTGCAAATGTGTTTGCCTTTGTGTTTCTATTGCAGCCTTCTCCAGATGCCAGTATCTTAACTATAGGGGGAGATACACTTGAATCTCTCCTTGTTATTTAAGGTTATAATGGTCACAATTTTTACTATTTGCAAGCAGTTCTAATGGTGCATATTTAAGAATAATTACAGCTATTCCATAGGATTGTTGTGGAGGTAAAAGAGATAAATGAGAGATCTGAATCATGTTAGCAGTGAGGCTGGTGTGAGAGAGCACATAATAGAGCTAATAAATGTCTCTAGCTGACTGTCCAGCATCTGGGTCTCAGTTAGTGTTAATTCCCTATACTCTGAAGCCTCTAACCACAGGGTTTAAGAGCACTAGACTCAGATTGTCTGGCCTAGATTCCCAGTTGTTCTATTCCTTACCTATGTGATCATGGGGACGTTACTTCTCATTGCCTTGAATTCCTGGTCTATAGGGTAACAGTACCTATGTTGTAAGGCAATTAGTGGAGGGAGAGAGAGGGGAGGGGAGGGATACTGTGTTAGCCTAATCATATATGTGGCATGTCAGTCATATTCCAAATGAGTTAAGGCCAGTATGGGAGCAACTACACTCCCCCAATCTCCAGGCTCCTTTTGATAGAAGGAACAGTATGTAAAGAAATGTACATACATGTTGGTAATCTCTTCTACTCTAGGAGAGTCAATAATATCAATCCTTGCCTTCTTTCTAAACAAGTCTAGACAAACCCCTCAGAATTCTTCTCAACACATATTCTAGACAGCACTACTGATCCAGTCCAGTGCCTGAGATGGAGCAAATTTGCCGACCATATGCTGACATAATGCTGAATTGCAGCTCAGACACAGAGTTAAGCTAGAGGGAGGACAGGAGGTGAACTAGAGTGGTCAAAAAGAGGACCAAGACTGGTCACTATTGCCCGCAACTTGTGCTAAACTCATTTCCGGTCACTTTCCACTAACCCAGCATTGTGATTTACAAGACCTTAAATTAGCTAATTCTGGAAATTTATCAATGCAAAAGCTAACATAATAAGAGTTTTGGGTTCATATAGATGCTTCCATGAAAATGACAGTAGAATTTATCTATGCAAGTTGGGGTATGGAGGGTATGGGGTATGGGTAATGCAGAGAATGTCATCTGGCAGTTATTCTTCACAAGAGGAGAAAGATTATGAAATTTATTGTTTCACTTACAGGAAGGTTGATTAACCCTCAATGAAGTTACTTACTGGATTAATGCTGGGTTTATTTTTAAGTGAATGGAGTTTGGTGCAGTCCCTCTAGCTATGATCCTTGATTTGAACAGGATGTGATAGGGAAAGTTGTCACACTGACTCCCCAAGAAAATTCTTAGCCTAATGTAAAAAACAAATGTTTTCTGATTGGAAATTGAAACATGGAAAGAGTGATGAGAAAATCTCTAATACTCTCTTCTGACTGGTTAAGGAAAGCAACAATCCACCATATTTCTTCCTTTGGACTCTTTCCAGTTTGTGCATTTTTCCTCTGGCATGTCTACTTCCTGTTGCTTCACATGAGGCAAAACAGTGAGTGAGAAAAACTGTCACTAAGTGCTCTGTGTAAAGTGGAAAACTGTGGGACAATGTCTTGGGGCAACTCTTGCTTATTTACATTCTATAGTGTCTACTAGTTCATACTGTTTTCTCGACCACAGTATGACCCCAACTCTCTGATTTTAATTGGTTGAACCATTCTTTGGCACTTGATATAATTTAGATAAATATTGCCTTCTCTCTTGTAGGTGTCTTGAATAAAGACTGGGAGCTGATGTGGCCAGAGTGAGTCTGTGTTGTGTGTGGAATTAAAATTCATGCATTTTGAGTTGAGGGAAGCTCTCTTCTACCACTATAGGACCTCTAGTAACAGAGGAAAAGGTTCTGTGAAGAGGAGAGGGTGAGGGAGAGAAGAGAGAGAGAAGGAGGGAGAGAGAGAGAGAGAGATAGGGAGGGAGGGAGAGAAGGGAGGAAAAAAAGGGAGAGAGTGAGATGGGGGGAGGAAGCAAGAAAGAGAAAGAGGAGGAGGGAGGGAAAGAGAGAGAAACCATGAGAAGTAGAAATGAGGAATAAAAAGAAGCTAAGAAGCCATATCCATCTCCAGCCTCTAGACATTAATTCTACTGTCGATGAGAGATGTTCCTCATGCCTCAATTAATACATCAAAGCAATTTCTTCACCTTCTGATCAGGGATGGATAGTCTTTATCTGGACGATTCATTATCATCCCAGAATTTGTAGTATAAGTCAAGAGGTAGCCTAGGAAGGACACAGAGTCTTTCCATAGTCTCTTCCTATAAATCATTCCTCTTCACAATTAAGCTGCTCTTTCTAAGCACTATGAATAATCCTTGCAAGAGCCATAGGGTAGATTTATTATTTCCATTTGCAGATGGGCAAGCTGAAGCTTAGAAAATTAAAATGGCATATCCAATACAAATAATTGGTACATCGAAGGGCTGGAATTTTAACCAAGGGCTGCCAGTCTCCTAAGCCAATGCTCTTTTTAGAACCCTGTACTGCCTCTTGTTCTTCCTCAGTATCTAGAACTTCATCTTGGATTCTTCCTCTACCATATTTCTATGGGATTTTATAATATTCGATACCAAGGATGATATTAAGCACTTTTGGATTTCATTCTTCACTGCAATCCTAAGATAAATGCATTTATTTACATTTTAAAGATAAGGAAACTGAGTCTTGGAGAGATTAATAAACTTGGTAAGGCCACAACATTTACCCACTGTGATGTAGAACCTCACACCCAGATCTGTCTGCTGTTCTCATCCATATCACTTGTGCTGGATCTTGACTCTTCTCAGGCATAATCAGCATATGTCAAACTGGAACACTTGGCCCAGCCTCATGCTGCTCTCAATGTCAGATGCTTTGATGCACTAATTTATTGAAATAGAAAGGAGAATGGGAGAGGAAGAGAGAGAGAAAGCAGGAGAGAGAGAGAGACTCTCAACTTCCTTATAAAAGGAAACAAAATAAAGCAACAAAACAAAAAGCAGATTACAAAAGGAGCAAAGAACTCATACAATTAACAAGAAACCTCTCAGGTCTAGGCTATCCTCTGACACAAAGAGGATAGTGGCTGACTTTGTATCATATCCCTCTCCCTGCTGCCACGTACTCTAGCTCCCATGCCGAAAGATGCTACCTTACAGCTCAGTTTTTTATTTTTATTCCTTCCATACTGCTGATGTTCTTTTCTGCCTGATGACACTTGTCCTGCAGGTCACTGAATAATGGATGCATGCATGAGGATCTTTCTTCCTGTCTTTCCGGTCCTTTCAGTTACTACTGTTTGGTCTCCATTCTGAAGCCCATCCTTCTACCAGGTTCAGAAGTTTACTTCAGCCTCACCCGACTTCTTATGGTACATGGCCAGCTCATTTTCCCTTGCTTAAACCAATATTTATTAAAGTTAGTGACTGAACAATGTATCCTACCCAAGAACTACTCGTGCTGAATCTGAAGCTTTTCTCGGAGATGCACTTGCCCTTCTTTAATAGCTGTGATAGCTCCCACTAGACCTCTCTATGTTTCTGAGGATACTTCACAGCTGGTTATCAACTGGGCCCTCAACAAACTTCACCCCGTCCCCCTCCCTACCTGATTCCTGAAACAGCTCCTTGACAAGGAAGGCTACATTGTTATTCTAAGCTCAGTCCTAGCCTGGCTTCAGTCAAGATCTGTTACTAGGAAACTTCTGTATGTTTTCATGAGTCCTAAAATGCTTATTTAATCACTGTCTACACAGAGCACAAGATCTGTTGGGAATAATGAAGGATCATTCTTATCATAAACTCGAATTTCCCTCTTTCCCACCAATGGCATCAACTTTTAGCAGGGCAAGTTCTGATGATGAGAAGCCCAAGGTAGTGAACAAAGTTTACTTCCCTTCAAGATGTGAAGGCAGGCATATTCATATGTGTAGGGTGAGGGATAGAAAATGTCAGTCAATGAACATATAAAAATGATTCAATCGCCTTAAGAAGATAATTTTCTTGGCTGCCTATCACTTGTCCGAGTTCAGGGTTAGAAAACATTCTGAGATGGAAAATGCTGAGGAAGTGAAGGGAAAAAGAGCAACTCTCACAGAGACTGGCTGAGTGACTGAAGGAAACGAAGATGAGGGAGGGGTGAGGGAAGGGGGGAGGCAGCTCTCTCAGAATCAGCAGTATGTGAAATTACTCCTGTAAAAGAAATAGTAAACCAACAGTGCAAGTTAAATAGATGACATTTGGTTATTGAGAAATGTACCTCTTCCCAGCTCCTAACACACTTTAATATTTCTAATAGGACACAGTGAAACAACTCTCATTTTGGATGTTTTGTAATAAATATTTGTGTTCTCCTGATTTATCTTTTGTTTAGAGATCCCAAAGTCTTTTGCTCAATTGTAGTTAAAGTTTCCAAATTTTCCTTCCTGCAAGAAAAACAACACTGGAAATTGTAGTGATATTTGTGGGAAGGACTGTATCCAGTGGTTCAGACACCCTCAGAATTCTGTCTCTCATTCTTGGCTCTGTGGCCTCTGCTTGGATTCTCTGAAGGAGATTTTGTCCTGTGGTGGGAACACCTTGACCTCCAGCAGCTGCACTCTTAAGTACTCCTCAACACTCAGGAGCTTGGAGGTGGTCCTTTCATCCACCTCAGTCTTCAAAGGAGATGTTAATGGCTGGCCTGGGGCAAACCTTCTTTCCCAGGAAGAAATGTGGAATACCCCTTGATTAACAGTCATAGCAGAATCATGGGGAGGGGAAGAAAAGTTGCCTAAGTGGAACAGTCCAGGACATGTCATTTTCTGGAGAATTCTTTCCCAATAAACCCTCCTTCTCTCGAGTCTAGTCCTTCCTTCCTAATACTGATCTATGCCACATAACACACATCACTAAACTCATGAGGTTGTTACTGTGTTTCTCCACCTGAATGTCTTTGCTTGTACTGTTGTCCAAGCAGGAAAAGCTCTTGCCTTGTCCTGTTTTCACGAGACCTGCCTTAAGAAAACGTCCCTACTTAACAGCCTGGAAAACCCAAGTTTGTGCTTAAAATAGCATTTTGTGTTTATGGACCCTTCATGTCATGCTGAGTTTCCCAATGGTATTATATACATTTTGTCTACTTTACCCACCACACCCAACACACTGCAGGCTATATACACTGAGTAGACAAAGACCATATATTTTGAATCAGTTATTTAGTAATCCATCAAAGGAGGATAATACTACTAACCCGGTATGTCTTGTGTGAGATAATGTCTCTAAAGCACTTACCATTTAGTAGATACACAACTAAAGATCTTACACACAGGCATCCAATTTTGTATGACAAATTACTCAAGAACAAGGCTTTCAAGCCCTGATATGGCATACGTTGGGCACTCAGTATATGCATTTACTGCCCAACTCTAATACATAGGTTCTGCTGCTTTTACCACATTTTTCATGGTGATAACATATAGGATGATTGCCACCATAAATACATCCTTTCCAAATTCCATTCCTCAAAATGAGTGAAAGTCTTCACATTTTATTTGATTTTTGAATATATGCATTAAAGTTTTAGGAAATATTTGGAAGTACATTAAATAAACATAGGCAAGGAATATATGCAAATTCTTCCTGCAATCCTCCTTCTGGTTCCAGTCTTTGGAGACTAATTTAGATTCCTGTGCAGTTGTCTGTGGAACTATTTGCTCTCCTCATCCTTCTGTGGTGCCCATAAGGAAATGACCAGCTGCAACATTTTGTAAAGAAATGCATCTTAAAAGTTAGTATGACTAATTTCCATTTTCAAAGGCTTGCTGCAGGGGAAAAAGGTTCATGGGTCTTGTTCCACTGTTTGTTTGACAGTTGAGAACATCAGCGTGTTGGCCCCTGTGAGTTTTGGTTTTTAATTTATGGATCACACTGTCCATAAATTATATTTATGGATTGTTAAGCTTATTTTTATTTGAAAAATTGAGAATTCTGTAAAATCCATAGGGTTTAACCTAGCAGAAATTATACAGATTATATATACACGAACACATGATACATGTATATTTATATGTGTATATTTAGATGTGTGTGTGTGTATATATATATATATATATA
Organism: Mellivora capensis; assembly: GCA_004024625.1. Classification (NCBI taxonomy): domain Eukaryota; kingdom Metazoa; phylum Chordata; class Mammalia; order Carnivora; family Mustelidae; genus Mellivora; species Mellivora capensis. Next base: position 15,912 of record PISX010015069.1, on the reverse strand, counting down.
TATATATATATGCAATATAAGATTTATAAAATTTCTAGCACAGAAATCAATGTCATAGCCAGTAGCTTCTTAAGGAGAAAGGTCCCTGAAAGATTCAGGGTTGTTTTTGTTTGTTTTGTTTAAATGTCAGTTCTAAAATTAGGATCATTGTACATCTCTTCCTGAATTTTCTGAGAAGAATAAATGAAATAATGTATGTCTGATACATCAAAAGCACTCAGTAAAACATTGCAATAATGGCAATAATGATTCCAAATGTTGTACCTACAATATGACACACCACAAATTTTTTAGGAACACTATAAAGTCCTCTGATATCCATCAAAAAAGTTTCATGACAAATTGCATAAAGGTACTAAGCCCAAGGAACAACCAACGTTAAAACTAGATAAAGCACAGTCTAACATCTTTATTTATAGGAGTTGAATTCGAGTATCAATAACAGTTACATAGTGCATGGCTCTAGAGTCTCAGTTCCGTGAATTATATCACCTTGAAAAATTTCCATGAGTTTCTACCTTTCCCCAAACCCTCTAAGAGATTCTTCCAATAAGGTTGAACCTGTGACAACACAGATGGAGTCAGTACAGACAAACACAGGGAAAAGGCAGAAGTGTAGAGGCAGTAAGCCAGTTAGCATGCTCTCTGCACTGTGCAGTGTTGAATACTTGGCTGCACATACTTACTTGCTGTGAGCTCAGGGAATACATTCATTTTTTGAAATTTAAGCGAACTTAATATGTGACCAATGAAATGCATTTCATGGATTACTAAGTGTTTTCTACACCATTGGTTATGGAAAAATTTCAGAATGTGCCTTTTAAAAAATCCATCTTCCCCAATTATAGAGAAGTAAATCTTGGTTTTCAGAGGAGTTTGAAAAATAATATACACACACATATATATACCATATACAATTCCAGACCTGCAAGGAGGGTCACTGTGATCGACTGAGTACCAAAATGACCCGATGCTCCAACCTACAACATTTTGCAAAATTAATTGCATATTCCCATACCTTTCTAGTCCTACCCTTGATAGTGGGATTTATTGCCACACTTTTCAGTCCCATTAAAAATCCTTTTGTCACTTGATCAGGAAGAGGCAATAGAGGTGATAGTAGGCCAGTTTTGAACTTGAGACTCAAGAGAACTTTTCTTATTCTATTCTGACTCTGTGACTAAATCTGACATGAGATAAGCCTGAGCTGGTTTACTAGAGAAATGGGCTCACTTGAAGCAAAGCAAAATTGTCTCACCCACGACAATCCTAACCTAGTAGGAAATACTACTACTACTACTACTACAAACATAATAATACACTGAAAAGAGATTCCTTTTCTTGAGAGGCACAGAGGAGGGAAAAGCTATCATCTGCTCAAGGGTTTGGAAATATTTCTGAGACAGCTAACCTAGGATATAGGATATCACCAGTCACAGACAGCCATTTCAGAGAGAATTAAAAACATGTATAATGGCACCAATGAATATAGTATATTCAGGAAATGGCCAGATTGTGATTATATGGTTGGATTGTCTGGTTGGGGCAAAATTCTGAAATTTTTAACATGACATGCCAAAAATTCAGATATAACCTATAGGCAATGCAGTCAAGAGAAATGTTTGGTCACGGTAGGGATACAGTGTGTGTTATTTAAATCTGATGTCAGTGGATACAAAATCTAGTTTGGGAAGAATAAATGTCCCTAGATATACAGAAATTGGAACTCTGAAAAATGGTGGCATAATCCTTCTGATAGAGCCATTTAATGAGGGCCCTACCTCAAGCTAGAGAGGAAACCAAGACAAACTCTTTTAAGACTTCAGGAGTACATATTTCTGTAGCTATAAAAAGGGATGGGGGTTCTGGCAAGTATACCAGAATACCTTGTCCACCTGCCCATGCATGAATCATGCTCTAATTGCTAGGCGTTCTTTACTTTGAAAATGACATTCTTGAACTTATCATGAATAAATCATACATGTTGATTTCCCTTAAAAGTAGTGTAGGTCCATATGCACTGACCTAAATATGCCTTCCCCCTTCTTTCACATTGTGACAAAGAAATGCCTCTTTATGAAATGCCTAAATAAGAATTTAGTTGCATCCAGGAACAGGGACCGAATTTAACTAGGACACCTAGGAACTGAATCCTTCACCAAAAACTGCACTGGGCACTGACCATGGACGACTTTAATAGTACCATTGAGGCAATATCCTCCAATCTTTTTGACATGAGTTACTAGATAAGTACCTGATCCAATTAAGGATAGTTGAGTTTTTCCTACTGCACAGCTGACAAGTAGCGGAGAACAGAGTGCACCTTTCCTTGAAATTCAAGATAGAACTGTTGCATTAGCAAATGGATCGATTTTCAAGCCCAAACCTTGTGCAGTAAACATTAAGAAGAAGAAGAAGAAGAAGAACAAGAAGAACAAGAAGAAGTAGCAGCTCTGCTGGGCATTTTAAGCAGTACCTTTTCCCTATCCCCTTGGCATTTCTTCCATCATCCCACCTCACATGTCCTGTTTCTTCCATGATGAATTGAGCTGTCAAAATGCCTCAGCCTGTTCCTCTGTTTATTATGGAGACTCCCCAGTACTTGACAAAATGCATTGGTGAAGCTCTGATGACCTCAGTAGGCCTCCCTTGCCACTTACATGCTCTCTCATACACAGACAAATGGTGTTAAAGGGTAGTGATGAAGTGAGTGACTTTCCCTGAATGATGGTCCCGTGAACAAAGGGAGAATCTCATAGAGAGCATGGAAGATATGCCAGCAGAACTTAGAGAAGCTGTTCATCACACCTGGGTACAGAGGCAAATGTAAAAACTAATGGAAGGTTTGTAAAGGGATGCACAGATACCAGGAAAAGCAGAGGAAAAGAAGTGGGGGTCCTAGGGGGAAGGCTGTGTGTTTTGTTTAAGAGTAGAGGTTAGGACAGAGAAGAACACAATTCCCCAAGCTGTTTTTGTTATTTTGTTTTGAAAAGGGGCTAAGGGACTGCAAGTAAGATTGAGAGGGTTGCAGTGTATAAGGACCGTTTTCCTTTTAGCGGTCATTGCTTCTTCATTTTTCTTGGTGAACCACCCTTTTCTACTCTGAGAGCATCTGTTGAGTTAGGGATGTGGTGTCCTCTCTGCTCTCCATTCCAGGGATTAAAACGTAGCTCAAGAGTGTCAGTCAGAGCATCACATCATGCCAGGCAACAATTTTGGGGGTGGGTGGGTGTAGATACAACCCATTGATCTAGGACAATGATATGAGGTCCAATTTCAAGCCTTTTATTGGAATTCTCAGGAAAGAAAACATCTCTTTCTGTTGAACTTAAAACTATTTGCTCTATGTCTGTAGCTACCTGGGATCACTGTTCAAAATGAAGCTATCACAAGAAGAAAGCAGAATGGAAAGATGCCAATAAAATTTTGTTGAGCCTCTGGATCCAGATTTGCCTAGATTTAACAGTTAATTTGGCCAGTAAATCAAATTGTGCATTTTAACCAGTTTGCGTTAGATTTCTGTCACTTGCAAGCAAGAGTTCTAACTTACACAAAGTATCAAAACATTGGTTTTAGGTTAGGTGATCCTCTAACTTCACTCATACAATCCATACATATAGCCTGAAACAAGGTTCATGTGCAGCTAGTTTACTCTGGTAAATAATATCAGGCAATGGGAGGTGGTGGTGAAAGAGGAAAAGTGGGAAGGCAAATCCAACTGTGTGTTTTTGAACTTATTGCCACTAGGGCAATGGAGGAAATGAGGCTGGATCCCATAAGGAATTTTGTGGAAACCCATGTAGAATGAGCCTCGATATTTTATATGCAAGGATAGGGAAAAGAGAATTGACTTCTGTCTCCATAGGTCACAGACTGTCCCTTGGAGTTTTAACTTCCTTCTACCTCCAGACATAGGTATTAGAAATGGCTAAGTAGTTTCCTGCAGGTGTCCTCTTAAGCAGGGCGCAGGAAGTACCTGACAATAGTCCATCCTTTGGGTGGCTCAGATTCACTAAGCACATTAATTCCAACCCACAAAAAGGTTCTTAATCTATGAAAAACCATTTATCTCTTCCCAAGACCAGGCTTGATGTAATAAACTGTAGTAATAGTTGCCTCTTGAAAGTGCAGCTGAGGCACCAGGTTGAGTTGAAAATTGGTGAATGTTGGGCAACATTTTAAAACTTAAACCAACAGTCATTATATGGTTTTGTGTTTCCAATGGGTAGAATATATGGGTCTGGGATTTTAAGGGTAAATACAGGAATGGACCTTATTCCCAGCCCTCATAGTAAACCACTTGCAATATTTGTGTATCGTGTCCCTATGGACATAGAGATACTTCTTCCTAATTAGAAAGTCCTTCACCAAAGATAAGTTGACCAACTTATCCCACTTTGCCTAGGACTACCCATATTTTAAAACTGAAAGTCTTGTCTCCTAGGATCCCCCTTCCTCCTAAACAAATTGGATGGTTGTTCATCCTAACCAGGCAATATAATATGAGTTCCACTAATCTTGAAATCTGTAGCTGGATTTGTTCACTTTTGCCTCCTTAGTGAGCAAAGAAAGAAGTTTGCATATAGACACTGTAACTGACCCTGATCATCAAAAGGTAGGGTGCTGCTTCATTATGGGAACATGGAAGACTGTGACATCCAAATAATGTATTTGAACATCTATTGTTATTTCCATGCACAGGTTTAACTAGAATAGGCAATTTCAGCAACCATGGTCTGATAAGTACCTATCATGGTGGGTGCAGGTCACTCAGGAGTAACAGAAATATAACACAAATTTGCTTAGGAACACAAAGTAACATATTGGCCAAATTAACTATTAAATCTAACCAAGTCTAGAGCCATAGTCAGAAATGCTGTCAGCTTACACCTGTATCCAACCGGTTGCTCAGCAATAACTAGAAAAAAATATGATCTAAGAAGTGGTGAGTTTGCATAAAAGTGGTATATACCTTAGAGCATACCTACCCATCCATGTGCTGAGCACTGGGACAAATGCCTTTCTCTCTAGGGTCTTTATGAATGAAATTTCTAGGGTGTGTTTCAGGAGTTTACAATTGCCTACATGTTCAGAGGTAAAGGAGCCACTCTCTTCTCCTTGCCTAAAACTCTTCATTTCACTTTGTTGGGATTTCCACATCTCTCATGATTAATGGCTTTCCTCCAGCCAGTATTGATTTACCCATTAATAATTTCTTTCAACAATTACTTACAGTAAATCTTTAATGTGCAGTGATGGTGGGAAGGACATAGTAATTAGCCAGAGCCACACCTCACCTTCATGATGCTATGAAATAACTGGAGAGAAAACAGGTGTCAAAACTTCCATACCATCATAGTATTCTCATTCTTACTACTGGAAACAAGTTTTGTATTCTTGAGTTAAAGGACACTATTCCAGGTTCCCAGGGATGAAATAAAATTAACTGGAGTTAAGAAATGAAGACACGGTTTAGCATCTCTGAGGTTTAATTTGGTGAAAAAGAGACTGAAAAATGGGATGTTAAGTTAGTAAGTTGGAGAAAAGTGATCAGGTATTGAGGTCAGAAACTCAAAGATGCAGGTTCTTTGGGAGAATGTAAGTGCAAAGGTGGACCTTATTCTAGGCCAGGGAACGAATGTTCTTGAGCAATACTTTCAAATGGCAGAACAAGTTATTTTCAGAGTTGATCTTTGAAGTTTCAATTGTTATCAATGGTTCTGAAAATCCAATAGTGATTGATACTTTCTGAGACAGAAAATTGAATCCTACACACCGCTGGTTGTGCAAGAAAGAGAATTTCTCTGAGGAATATCTTAGCAGACTGCACGACAACCACATCCAAACACATGAAAGGATGAAAAGACTAGATTTGAGTGATGGAGGCCTTAGTCCTTCATGCAGTTATGAAAAGCAGCTGGTTCCAGAAAGAGAGGCAGAAGCCCACGCTTACTCTGGATTCCTTCTGGAACAGAGGCAGGGGACTCAAGACAAGGAGGGGTGATATGTGCCAAATTAAAATAAGTGATAAATCTAACTGGACATTATACTTGAAGGGTTTGTGAGGCCATTTCTTGGCTGAGTGCAGGAGTTTCATGATTCATTAGTGGCGGGTAATGGAAGAGAGAATATCACCAGAAGTGACTTATAATTAACACCTTTGAAGAAGAGTTAAGAGAAATGTTGTTTTGGTATGGTTCCCTCCTGAAGCTTAGCATGAGAAAAAGGCTTCTAAGAAAGTGGTTTGTGTTTAGTGTAATCTCATAGAACACATATGAGGGACAGAGGGAATAGAGTGAAGCCAACACAAGGACAAGTTATTGATTTTGGCCACGGTTTGAGGTGATTGAACCCAGGCGCCTTCTGTGGAGCTTCTGAAATGGCTCTCTAAATTTCTTGCCCAGGGAACGAAAGCTGAAAGCGTGTGTTCCTAAGCCCTTAACCCATGGGTCAAGGGGTAGCCCTGTGGTCGCTGACTGACTGAACTTCCACATTGTGCATGCTTGAATAACAAATAAATTCCCATCAGTTTCCCAGGCCACAGCTTCATTAAGAAAAAGATAAGTGGCCCGGGCCCTGAGGTTGAATTGGAATAAAGTTGGTCAAAGTCTGTGTTGAATTGAGAACTGCAGCTGTTTCTGAAATCAGATGAACCTCTGAGAGTGTTACACAGATTATTGGTACATATATCTTGACAGCACTCTTTATGTTTCCATTTTCTGCAAGCTCATGCTGACTCTATAAACAAAACTCGACCAAATCTCATCGATTTGAGGGGGTATGCACACAGCCTGTGACCTTCTCAGGAATGGTATGGCCTGGATATTTTCCAAGTCTGGATTTAATCTTTGAGTAGTAAATCATGCCGTTCAAGCTTAGGACCCAGCTGTTACAAAGGCAACAGTGTCAATGAAATGAAATTAACAGTGCAGCATGCTAATAAAATGGGGAAATCCCAGTGTTCCCTATTTTAAAAAAAGATATTAGCCTGACCCATATTTATTATCCTTTTCTGCAAAAATTAGTTTTCTCAGAAGCTTTTGAGAAGCACACCAACAGTAATGAAGCAGAAAAATGATGGATGTTAAGAAATTAAGGTGCTCCAGAATGGGTTATAAACTTGTACCTCTTTGTTGCCCACGCACTTTTGATGAGCTTGCAAAGTTTTAGACCTCTTTAATTTAAGATGGAGCAGTTTTATTTCTTTCAGCTACAGTGGAAATAATTTCCTTATCTATCATTAGAATGGTTTAATACTTTCATTAATCCACACATCATAAAGCAGAAAGTGATTTTTATACCTACTCCAATCAGTCATTGTGCCTGCTTCAGAATGGAAAACGGTTGTTTTCTGCTGATTCCAAAGATAGACTTAAGGCCAGTATCTTCATGAGCCATCACAATTACAGGGGCAGGACAGAGACATAGAAATGCTGTTGTCACCACCTCTCTCTTGGCATAATTTAGATTATTGCTTTGAGCAGCAGAATGTTTGCAGATATATCAGAGACCCTTGACTTTGTGGCAGTGCATAGATGTGGGACATCAGGAGGCCCCCGCGCTGCCTCTGGGATGCAGGCAATTTGTTTCATCACATCTATAGGAAGCCTATGGGATTGTGTATTTTATCCTCCTGTTCCTCCAAGAAGAAGGGCCAGGTTTGAAAACAGATTAAGAAGTCCTAGCATAGGAAGTTATATATTCCCTGGGTTATATGTGCCTACTGTGCCCAGATAAGCCTATGTTCTTATTTCACTAGTCCACTGAACATAGCCAGGATACCTCCCTCCTCCTACATAGAGCATTTGTTTTTCTATTCAAAATGCACTAGAAAGAGAGAAGAAACATTTACAATGTTATATTAGTGACTTTGTCAGTCCCTAGTGATATAGATCCCAGTGGAATTTTATCATTTTAGGTGATTACTTAGTTATGTGAGATTTAAAGAGAATGGGTTATGCAGAAAAGACACTGAGGAGAATGACAGACTCCCAATCAGACTGTCCATAATTCAAAACAGCAAGGTTCTGGCCACAGGAAACAGATGGCTAATGAAATCCCTAGTGATTCCCAGCCTCACTGGGCAAATGGGAATAATGTGCCCTATGTGTCCTGAGAAGCAATATGGGTCTTAACGCCAAGGAAGAAGAAAGGAGAACTTGGAAAAGGATAGAATGAAGGAAAAAAAATCCAGAAGAGGGGTGGCAAATGCACAGCACCTGCCTCTACATTATATGGGAAAAAGCATGTTCTCTTATCCACAAACCTGGACATGCTACATGGTAATCCTTGGGCAATCCAGATGTCCAGAAAAGGGTCACTGCATAAACTACCAATAATATTTCATTTTCTCCATTTCAGAATACTCCTGGTTTATAACACAACTTATCACTTTAAAAACATGCTAACTTTGTGCTTTTATTTTCATGCCCTAAGAATATCTTAGATACATATAATATTTTCAAAGTATTTTCACATAAATTACCTGTTTGATTTTTATAACACTATGAAGTAAGACAGGTATTATTTTGCCCATTCAGAGATTAAAAGTAAGGGAGGCACAGAGAAATTAAGTGACTTTTCAATTTCACATTTTTAGGAATGTTTTTAGCTAAGATGAAAATTTGGATCTATCAGAGCACCTGATTTCTATGCATTATTTGTGTTGAATTAATTGTCCAAGGTTGATTTAGAGAGAGAGAGAAAAAAAAATGTCCGCAGCTAAAAGAAGGTTGGAAACTATGAAAATCAATGATCCTGAAGTTCTTTTCCAGAGAGAAACTAGGGAGACCGTAGAGTTACTTTCCAGGTTTCCTGACATCTTCAGTGTAACCTGTTTGGATTTGAAAGCTGCCCTGTGTAATGTAGCAATATTGAACCCAGACTGAAATCTCAGAAAAAGTATAGAATAATGATCATGATAATAATCATAGTGATAATAATAAGAGGAAAAAAGAACACTTTCTGATCCTCCAAGGCAATAGTTTTATTCACTGAAACCTGATTACTCTTTTAGCGGACTTAAATGGAATGGCTATGAATGTGCTCAGGCACCAGGGTTGGAACAAGTTCCACATAGCCATGGCCTGCACATATGCACTTTGTGTCCCTCAAATGTCCCCCACCATCGGTGGCCACACTGTTGGATTCCAGTCTCAGGAAGCAACTGAGGTCAAAAATCATGAGTTTTGTTCTCAGATTTATTATTGGTTGCTGAAATTGTGTGCTCAAATTTTTTGGTAGAATGGAATGACACTATATATTTTTCCTCCAGGAAAAAAAAAAATCAAACATCCCCACCTCAACTCATTAAATCTAATAGGGGTGTGTTGTTCAATGACATCTTCTGACAAAGAACTTAAATCCATTTGGTTTGTCATAATGGGAACAGAGTTCTGCTGAGGGACACGTTTGCCTAAGTCCTGTGAGACTTAATCATTAAGCATCTATCTATGGAGCGTGTGTTGAACGTGTCCTGCAGTGGGTTCCGGATGTACTTTACCTTCTGAGATCATCCACAAGTTTTCATACAGTGTCTTTGTGTTGCTCAGGTGATTCCTTTCACTGGAGATGCGCTTTAAGATATTACAATAGCTTGGCTTCTTAATTGGTTTAATGAGGGAAAGATTGCTTTTTCTCCATATTACAAAATAAAGATGTCATCTATATAGTATTACAAAAAGAATTGTGGGGTTAAAATAGGGAAACTGGGGTAATGAGGTAGAATTAGGAAGGCATAATTAAGGTGTACTTAAAATTAAGAATGAAGCTGAAAGAAAGTGAAAACCAATGAACTTGTGGTATAAAGTTTTAAAAGAGATTATTAGAACATTTCCTTGCTCTATCTATCTCTAAAGTTATAGACTAACGAAGACCACTCAGATCTCTCACCTGGAATTTAAGAACTAATGCCAGGGCCTAGAAATAATTTTGTGTCTGAGTATCCTTTGAGAAACTGTGGAAAATGAAACAAAATCTTGGCTACTAGATTTTAAAATTAAGGCTCAAGATGGCAAAATCTGCTAAGAGGACTATTGAGAGAAGGGGTGTCAAGAAAGGTCTTTGCAGGGGCGCCTGGGCGGCTCAGTGGGTTAAGCCTCTACCTTCGGCTCAGGTCATGATCTCAGGGTCCTGGGATTGAGCCCCACATCAGGCTCTCTGCTCAGAAGGGAGCTTGCTTCCCTCTCTCTCTGCCTGCCTTTCTGCCTACTTGTGATCTGTCAAATAAATAAAATCTTTTACAAAAAAAGGTCTTTGCATATCCTCTTTTGAAATAGTATATAAAGTGAAATTCAATTGATTGAAAGGACATTATTGGTTCAAACCAACATTTCTACGTTTATTTATCACTTTCATTCTCTACTTCCAATCCACCCCATCAAAAAAAAAAAAAATTAGAAAACACCTGTTTCACTCAAATTATTGTGTTTTTTATGTGTTGGATAGATGTTTTATTTGTCCCAAATTGCAAATCACAAATTTCTTTTTTATTTTAAATTACTGTGTGACAGATTATTCCCAAACGCATTTGCTTAAAATAGCTACTTTATTATTCTCATGGATATTGCAAGTTGGGAATTTGGTTATCATTCAAGGGGGTACCCTATCCCTCTTTATGTCTGGAATCTCAGGTGGGTAGTCTTAGAGACTGTGGTTGACTCTAGCTGAAAACTAGATTCATCAAAGGGATAATTTGCATGCAATCATATGACTGAAATAACACAAAGATTAATACTGACAACTTTAGATTTTACATGTGATCATTTGGCTTGGCTTCCTCAGTGCCTGGATACTTCAGGGAATTTAAATTTCTTCCATGGTAGCTCAAGGCTCCAAGGGCAGGTGTTGCCCTGAATCAGGTAGAAGCTGCAGTTAACCTAAGAATCATGCAGTTTCCCTTCTGCTGCACTTTATTGATTACACACAAGTCATATGCCCACTTAGATGCAAAGGGGAGTGGGCATCTTGGTGGAAACAGTGGCAGCTCCCTCTCTTGGGGGAATCCATTAGTTGGTCCTTAGGAGGATATATGTACACAAATTGGACACTTCACTTTTATCACTCATATACCAAATTGAACCCCCTTCCTCATCCCTGGCAGACTCCTCTGAAATGAAGGCATTGAAAGTGAGGATTTGGGATAAATGTGAAAGTGAGGAAGTTGGCATTTTGTCTCAGCATATCTCAGCATATCATATATACCTAATGTACTGTGTATGAATCAATTTCCTCTATTTCCTATCTCACAAACCTGCTTTATTGTATGATTACATTTGTCTTTGATGGCTTTAACACTCATAAGTTTGCGTGTCCTAGATCCTCATCAGGAGGCTTTCTGAAAGCCTCTGTTATTTCATGTGTTCTTCTGAGAACATGCTGAGAAATGGGTGCTGGAAAGTTTACATCATCTCGTGTGTTGCACTTATAAAAAAGCTCTTTATAATTACAATGCAATGGAATGCCTTTTAAAAATAATACTAGTAGAATACTTGAAGATCTTGATCAGGATATTTTGGATGAATTTTTTAAAAATGTCATTACTTTAGAAATTAATGCACTTTGAAACAATGAATGTTGGAACACTGAAAAGAAATAAAATAAAGTGAAAAAAATTAAAAACAAAATTAATGCACTTTGGCTAGTTTATGAGAAGATGAGTTTTCTTTTGCTATGATTAAGATTACATATAAATTAAAATCCACTTATAAGGTAGAACAGAAAAGCCTAAAAAGTCTCATCCAACTGAAAATATCTCATGGAACTAATTTCTCCTGTCTACTTAGACATGGTTTATGGAAACTATATTGTGCTAGAGGGACAATGACAAGTTCTGCAGCTCAGTGAGAACATTGAATTTGATTCATGCTCCTTTTCATTGGAGCATGCATTTATTTCAGTTGCCATGAGAAAGTAAGAACTTAATTTTCTAGCTAATTTTTTTTAAAGCAGTCAAGAAACTTGTTTTCTCCTCCTGTAAGAAAGCTTAGTAGTAATTTGCAATAGTGTAACATTCTTCCTTGGGAAAGTTGAAAAGAACTTGTATAGTTTATCTGAGAGATGAATGGTAGGAGATTTCAAGGGAAAGCTGTTAGAAAACTACTTGAATTTTCTATGAAACTGAATTTCTTTTCTTTTTTTTTTTTTTTTTTTAGAGAAGAGTGTGTGTGCAGGAGAGGGGGGAGGAGGAGCAGAGGGAGAGGGAAAGGGAGAGAACCTTAAGCAGGCTCTATGACCAGAATAGACCCGGACATGGAGCTTGAGCTCATGATCCTGAGATCATGACCTTACTGAAATCAGAAGTTGGATGTTTAATGAACTGAGCTGTCCAGATGCCCCTATGAAACTAAAGTTCTAAGCTATGATGATGAGTATCATCTGTAGTTATTTTGCTATTAAAATCACCTGACATTCTTTTGGCACCAAAATGAAAAGAGAAAGAGAGAAGTATAGTTGCTTAAATAGAAGAGATTAGGAAAAGCTAATATGTTGACAGTGCCTCATGCCTGCGAACATGTGTATAATATGGTGCTAAAGTGTGCGACATTGACAATGGCATTCATTAAATAATGGAGTCATGAACATTGGAATTGTCAGAGGTCTTGCTAGATAGAGTACATGGGACTTGGACCAAGCCCTGGTGACGAATGGAATTGAATGAGTGGAATAAGGTCACAAGTTTGGACTGACTATGGTACGGGGTGGAGGGGAATGAGCCATGAATCTAGAAATCATCATGACTATGCCAAACAGTGTCTGTAGGACGTCAAAGAAGCAAGTATGGTGTGAAGAAATGTGAATTTGTTTCCAATGAATATGATGAGTATCAATACTTTTACCACATTTTTCAAAAATTTTAAGACTGAGTGACAGTGATTAAAACAGTTTAATTTTAGCGTATTACAATGGATGAAAATATACCCAAAGTGAGGAACATATTTCAGAATTTCAGAATGCCAGGGATAAAGAGAAGATCCCACAAGAGACATTAAGGATGCTATGACTAGAGAAAGCTTCCAAAAAAGTGAGAATGACTTTCCATCCTGAAATGTATTAAATCATCCCCCAAAGCTTGAAAATATTGCAAAATGAAGTATAGCTAGGGTTGAATTTTCACACAAGGATATAATTCGTTGTTTTATCCAAAGAAATATGTTAATGGGAGGAATGTCTCATGGGATTAGAGCAGTCTGGTTCATACCCAGCTGGTCCAAGAGGGGAGATATTTCAGCAAAATTGGTATAAAATCTTCATTAAGACTTCATTAAGTTCTTCATTAAGAACATCTTCATTAAGACTAATATTTTTTAGTTTGTTTCCTGATCTCTCTTTGTACCACTTGCCCAGGTCCCTCCCATGCTTACACTATCTATTAGAGGCTTAGGATCTGCTTGTGCATACCTGAGTAGTGACTCTTGTTCCCCAGACTCTCCTGAAACAAAATGGGTCCATTTTGGGTTTACTTTCTTGGGAGTTCTATTATTGCTGTTCCATTGTCTCTAGTGGATGAACTGCTGGTGTATACAAGATCTGAGATTCAACGTATTCTAAGGAGGTAATATTCAGTCCATTTAAATTATTCTTCATTAAGAAGCACACATTTTATTAGTAGCTAACATTTTTATTTCAGGTTTATTGAGGTATAATTGACAAAATTATATATATTTATACATTGTATATATTTATACATTGTAATGTGATACCTTGACATGCTTATATTTTATGAAATGATTACCATGATCAGCTTAATTAGAAAATATGTCACCTCACATAGTTAGCATATTAATTTTTTTTGTGTGTGTGTGTGTGGAATACTTAAAGCTATTCTTTTAGCAAATTTCAAGTACACAACAGAGTATTAACTATGGTAAATTTTTAATTCACATAAAAGCTAGTGATGGGGCTCTTAGCTTGTAAGCAATTGGGATATAATTATATTTAAATTGAACTGAATATAACAAAAAAATATAGCTGTAATAGCTTTTGCCCATGATGGTGCCCAATTTCCATGTTGTACAGATGAGAAAACTAAGGCCTAACAGTGGTGAGATGACGTACCAAGAGGCTCACATAGAGTGTGGGTGGAAATAGAATAGAAGTCTTCTTGAAGATCCAGGAAATACAAAGACACTCAAACCTAGTAGAGCCTTAAGAATAGAATGACAAGCATGCAGTTTGATGTTAGGAGGCAAGAGGCCAGTCCTGAGGGAGGTCCCAACATAGCACTATGTTTATGAAACTATCACTTCCTTTCTGATATTTTTGGGAAGAAATACAATGAATTTGAGATGGTAAGAACAGAGAGGAACATAGTAACTGTTGGTGAAGGGAGACAGCTGCATTTGAGAACAAAGTTTCCATAAGAAGTGTGTGGGTGTTATAGATTATTAACAGGGTAGGATTCAAGATCATCTCTGGATCCAAAAGCATTTTCAGATCTTTAAAAAAAAAAGGAGCCTGAGGGGAGAGATTGGCCACTACAGAGATGCCATAGATTACCACTGAGACTTGATGAATTTTATATCAACTGGTACTGTTAATGGCTTTAATGGACATCAGTTAATGCTGTAATACAGTTATTATGAAATGATTATAACTAAATCCCAACAATGAACTTCATAGGCAAATAGGAAGTGAAGAAAAAGATGCAAAATTCAACAGTGCAATTGCATAATTAATCAAAAGCAAAAAAAAAAAAAGATGGGCTTCTAAGAAAATCTCTACATTGCCACCATTCGCTGTAGGGAGAAGGATGAACTTCTAGCACGTAGCTATAAAAAGCAAGATATTTTAGGGGTACCCAGGTGACTCAGTTGGTTAAGTATCTGCCTCCTAATTTCAGCTCGGGTCATAATCTTGGGATTCTGTGACTGAACCCTGCATCGTGCTCTGTGCTAGGTGTGGAGCCTTCTTAAGATTCTCTCTCTCCCTCTCCCCCTTCCCTCTCTAAAAATAACTTAAGTCATTAAAGAGTGAGTGATTGCACCCTCAGCACAGAGAATTCTGTACGGGAAGCAGCCAACACAATGAAACTCACAGCTGTCCTGATCTCAGCATCATGTAATAGTGCAGGATTCTGAGCTGCCTCTCATCTAGCCGCCTGGTTCTGTTATTCACATCTTCTGGATTCTGTCTACAAAATCCTCACACATGTCCTTACACACCTGATCTTCTGCAGCTGGAATTTAGGAAATGAGGAAACTATAGTAGTTAGGTAAGAGTAAGAAGCAGGAAGCCTGCATGCCCAGCTGACCTTGCTTGTACCTTATCTCCGCTTGTCTCTTCTGCCATCCACAGGCATAAACTGCAGAAACCTGTATGGCTACCTGTTCTCGGCTGGCTGTCCCCAGCCCTTAACTTCTGGCACTGTCCCTTCAGAAAAGCCACCTTCGCCAGAGCTGCATTTGCTCAAACTTGGAGCTGTTTTAATGCATGTGAAGTTCATTCCTTGGCCTTGCAGAAATCTTTTCCATATAATGAACACTGCTTTTAAAGAGTAAAAAGTGCTTCTCCTTTGTGTCTTTGACATGAAAGAAGTCTTAAACATCAGCGGCTAACATGGGACATGGACCATTATCAGGAATGTGCTAACACAAATGTGCACTAATGAGGGGCTTGCGTTCAACCTGCCTCAAGTCCTCCTGAGAGAAAAAATCCAGGGAAAAATATCTAAACTTCTGTTTACAGAGAGACCATGACACCAAAATGACCTTCTGAGAACAATCTGAAAAATAAATATTCAGGAGCAAGGGGCATAACAATTTCCCTAACACAAGAACTTGGATGAGAGACATCTAAGGGGATGGGGGGTCTAGAAAGAGTGACAATTCCGTTACGTGACCATGCTTCAGTTTCATGAAGCAGAGGTCAGAGAGCAGTTGCTTTGCCAGACTTGGCGAAGAACTGCATCATTCT